>VDFB02215880.1:0-50723 GCA_007258455.2 Sequoia sempervirens
ATGAGACTTTGGTAAATAATATATCTAGATAAAAGAATACAAATCTAAAATACAACTTGTAATTTAATTCATCTACTCATCAATAATATTTCCATACTATTAACTTGATTTAAAAAGAATTGGAAGACAACTATAATCTATAACATAACATCCTTAAATGGTTCAAATTTTAAATGAAACGATGAAAGAAAGAATAAGAATACAATTACTAAAGATGTACAAAATGAGACCTTTACTAAATAAATTTCAAAAATGCATCATTAAATGTATATTAACATCATACTCTAATTAAAATATTAAAACAACACGAACACAAAGATGAAATTAAAAAGTTCAACTAATGATATTATAATAATCTTCCCAAGTTGATCTCTCATCCCCAATCATCATACTTAATGTTTTGTAGATAATGGAACTTGAATCATGTTTTGGTACTTAATGTTATGTTTTTTAAGAGGAAGCATTTTCTCTTTCTATTACCATAACGATTATTCTTGTTTTTGTAACTTGGTATTTCTATTTGTAGATTTTCAACTTTTTATTATGTAAATCATTCTTTGATACCCAAGTAGTCTAAAGGTTTTCTTGAATCTTATTTAGTTTTTAGATTTAAGTGTTTTCTCATTGTCTAATTTCTTAATCAAATCTAAACATTGTTCGATCCTTATTTCCTTCTAATACCAAAATCATCCTCTTTTCCTAACTATAAGAAGTCATAGTTCAATCCCACCATGGTTGTGAATCAAGCTAAAATTGGTATGATTGGGAATATGCATGATACTAAATTTATCATAATGGAGAAGAAACATTTGACCATGAGGCCCTTGTTGAGAAAACGGTAATCAAGATATAGCTTTGATGCACACAACCTTTCTTTAGATCTTACCAAATTTGGCTAGTAATAATAATCCCTAGTACAATGATTGATCTCTTCATATACTATGTTGATTAATAAGCCATGTGGAAAAAGTACTTAAGTTAAAAATAGGTAAAAAGAGATAAAAGCAACAATCCCTTTAAGGTGATGTACCATTTTCCCCTCCATCCCAAGCTTCTTCTTCATGTATTCCTCCTTATTGTTTGCTCTATCTGTCTTATGTGGTTTGTTCTCCTTCCACCAAATCTCCCCAAATTTATCTCTCCTTTTCCTAGATCTCATCTCATGTACTTGTTATAGTGCACATAGTTCTCTTAGCTCTCCACATTGGTTCTCATTATGGTTTCGTTTACACTTCCATGTTCCCCTCAACTGTGATATTCATAGCAGGTCTTTATCCTCCACTCATTATTATGTCATGACAAATTTATACACCACCTTCCAT
This sequence comes from Sequoia sempervirens, assembly GCA_007258455.2. NCBI lineage: Eukaryota > Viridiplantae > Streptophyta > Pinopsida > Cupressales > Cupressaceae > Sequoia > Sequoia sempervirens. The sequence goes on from VDFB02215880.1 coordinate 1,323, forward strand.
TTCTCATCTTGCCACTTTCATTCATGTCCTTAATCCTAGTGTGCCTCTATCTACCCTTGACATTAATTTTTAAAGGCTTGTTGAGATGAAAAGTAATGTTGATTCCTTACCTAATGGAAACAAAAAAAGACATACATATAAAAATCAAGCACAATTCAATTTCTATTGAAAATTTTACATATCCATTTTTTGTTGGATTTTTGGATCCTAGATTTGAGATGCACAATGTTAAAGGATATCCCATGACACATTCAAGGTTCTTTAGTGCTACATATTTGGATTTTGTGTATGATGATAAGTTATTGGCTAAGTTCTTCCCATGAAATTTAATAGTATTATCTTCCATTTGGGTCTATATTTTAATATTGAAATTGGCCAATGCAAATATTGGGAATGTTAGATTAAAGTTTATTATTTTAGATTTTTTGACTGTAAACAAGGATCGACAAAGTACATACATTCTTAACATTTGCATGTGCAAATGAGATGAATGTTAAGAACTAAAGTTGTTAGAGGCTACCACACTTAATTATGGATCTTCTAATGCTTCATCTACATCATCCTACCCTTGTAAATTTGAAAAGAAAAATTATTTCCAAAAGGATAGTAAAAAATAATGGAAATGACCATTATACAAACTATACATTATAAATGTTTCTAATATAATTATGACTCTAAAGCCTCCAACTTTTCAGCATAAATGTGCTTCAAAATTTACTTAGTGCTTATGATTACACATACCTCTAATAGGCCATTAAGAATAAATCTAAAGTTATTCCCAAAAGATATAATAAGAAAATTTTTTATTAAATTATTAGAGTTAATTGTAATTATACTCAGCATTTTATGGGATTAAGACTATTGATTAAGTTTGATTCATAAAAAAAAAAATTAGGTTGAGGAGGTTAATATTGGGGTCCAATCCTTCAATTGTTCCTCCTAATGAAAATTTAAATATTTTACACTAAATAAATCTAATAAAATGGTTTTATATAGGGTCATGAGATTGAGGTACACTGTTGGCAGAGCTTGAAATCATTGATTCACCCTGTATGTGAGGAATGATGAATTTGTTGGTATTAATAAAAATTATAAGGGTACTTATTCTTCTTCTTATGTACTAGTGATTGACTTTTATATAAATTTCTATGGACTAACTAGTATTCAAACTTAGAACCTCCCATTTGGTGTTAGGATGCTCTACTATTGAGCTAATGGCTCACATTGTGATGAGTCTTTTTATGGCTTAGGTGTGTATCATTTCTCCAACACACTCCCTTGAGCCACAACATAGGTGTCAAATGCACCTAGCTTGGCTCTAATACCATACAAGAATACCAATTATGAGGACCTACTATAAAAATATGACATGAAAAACCGTGAACAATATTTAAAAGATAATCCATAGTCTATCTTATTAGTTATGCATATTTTCTAGGACCACCTATGCCCAAAACACAAAATAGTTTTTGTAAATACACCAATTAGATCTTATAAAATGCATTACTTAGATCAAATTATATGGTAAATTAAATATAATTAATGATTACTTTTTCTTTTAGTATGAAAGAGGTTAAATTCCAATATATGTTCTAGTGGGCTTGATTGACTGACAAGGTGGAGTGATTGTTGTAATGAAGAACTTGCTAGGAAAGCTAACCAAGTTAAAATGTACACCTATACATACATCATTGTGGTAATATAGACCTATGTCATAAAACACAATTGAATCCTATTAGTTCCAAAGTATTTTAGCAAAGAAGAGATAGAGGAATTTCCAACATAAGGCATAATTCAATCATAATATAATAAAACCATTAATCCATAGTTCTATGTATAAATGGAATGTTGTAGAGGAAAAGATACACATTTAATTTGCAAGGCATAACTCAACAATATGAAAACATATAGTAGAATATTGTACATTATTCTCAGGATTTTTTCTTATTTGTGAGAAATGCAAACCTTCCATGCTAATTTTCTCTAAAACACACAAATATAGGGTGCAGTGTAATATCCCACCCTTTCCTAAATTTTTCCATAGCTAGTGATATGATAATATCCCAACAACTCTATGAATTTTAAAATTGAATGTTATGGACTATATTAAAATTATTTTGTGGACTAATAAACTAAAGAATATTCTTGATATTTAATGACACGTCTCTTGAGAAAAACAATGATTTAATATCTTATGAGTATTAAATTAGATTATGCGTATAATTTAAAGAATTATAGTCATGATTTTGTAATTGTCATGTAATACACATAAATATCATTCCTTTTGTTGGTAAAACTACATATTTAGAGTAATATTATGAAGGTTAAATTTAAATGGTTTATCTAGCACTCAAATAATCATTCTAGACTAATATTTGATTTAAAATTTCTTTTACAATGATTATTGATTATATTTAATAAAAAATACTTGATATTCCCACCAAGTTATTAAGGACCTGCAAATCAACTATTGACATGGACTAAACTATTGCAAACAAGGTAAATATATATAGTAGGAGTATCAACTAATGGTGAGGCACTTTAAGTCTAATCAAACATACAATATACCAAATAATATTAATGAAATAGTGGAGAAAATAAATAAATATTCAAACCTCATGAACACTAGAATTATAATATGGAGAAACCCTTTCAAAAAATCCCACTACTAAAGAGATATGAAACTTTTTATTAATATTCATAAGAAGATTATAACAATCCAATCCACTCAATCTTCTTTAGTCTAATGTTTTGGCTATTTCTACATAACACTATTTAAACCTTATGTCATACATTAAATTATATATAGAGCAAGGGAAACAAGAAATGATCAATTAATTTATGTAATGAGTGGAAAACAATCATGGTCCACAAGAAAAGAACCCATGCCCCACTATGCATTGGAACATGTACACAAAATATAAACGAACTAATGATATAGGACCTTAAATCCCATAACCTTGATAGTAACCACTCCCAATACTAGTGATTTATGATGAAGATGTCAACTACAATAAGTCTCATCTATTATGAAAAGATGCTTCACTCTTCCCAATGTAACTCCTAGTACAATAATCATCACGATCTCCTTATTTAATTTTATTATAATAATATCTTGAGCCCATTGCTTACCTTTTCATTTTTTCTCACATATCACACTATAAAATTTCAGAGCTCATTTTCACTTTGCGAGAGTCTCTCGAGGGTTTTAATGGTGTCCAAATTGATATTTTTTAGCTTAATGCATCAAGCTCATTAATATTTTTAATTTTAAGAAAATATTAAAATCAAAGCTCTAGACTGTAATTTATGCCCTTTAGAAAGAATTTAGAAAAAAGCAACATTAAAGATAAGAGTTTAAGTGAATGGAACACTAATCCCAACTTACACCAACCAAGTACAAATGGGTATTTAGCTTCATGGAGATTCATTCATGGTTGGTGATGGTGCATGAGTAGGCTAATAGAGGAAGAAAGACCATATGTTCATTAAGAAGAAATTGGGAGAAAAAATAAGCTAAGTTTAAATTTGTAATGATAAGAGGATCTTGATTGAATTATATATATATAGTTCATATGAGAACCAAGGATAACATACTAGAGTAAATAAGCTTCGATAATAAATGAATCTTGTAAGTATGGGGAAGAAAAATATATCAAACTAAATGCACTACCAAAAGATAGATCAATTGGGATTTTTTTATAGGAAAGTGTGATATTTAATTGAAATCCTAATGTATTAATGTTGTATCCTCAACAATCTTGGAATGAGTACTTGGATGCCTATGTTGTCAAAGATATTATTATTTTACTATTAATTCTCCTCATGTTGAAATTTCCATGAACTGGTAGGATGCAAATCTCCTTATAAGCTACCCACACCCACTTTATGACAGTCAATTTCTGATTTAGGTACTAATTTTTGAAACCTTTTTCTACATTGTGAGGATATTGCAAATAATTATGGCGTAGTCATTTGGTTTTTGGCGGATCATGAACCATGTAAGGGTGTGTTTACAATGATCTTACACGATAAAAAATGTATGCATTGAAAAATTTGTGCTTTTATCGTCATTTTATCCAACAAGCATATGCACATATTTGAGGTTTATTTAAAAATTGACTAATGATATATTGATTGAAACTATAGGATACATTATTTACCTTAATTTTTGGTCCTAAAGATGAGGAAAGTTCTTATTCTATGTCATATTCTTTCTTCTTTAGTGTATCTCATATTTGCTTGGGTATCCATGGATAAGCAATATCAACAACATCATCTATGTCAGCCTTGTCAAGGTATCCAAATATGTTTGAACACTAGTAAAGAGGTTACAATTGCGAGATCATTATGTACTTGTTTAGATTAAGTCATTTAACCTTAAATAATTTTAAGAACTCTATAGGATCCTCTATATAAATTTTAAAGAAGGATTCTTTGCCTAATTTGTAAGGAAATTTTCAAAAGGAATAACAATGGTGGGAAAATCAAGACAGATGCAACAATTTAGAATTCTAAAGGGTTTACAATTATTAGAGCCAAAGTAGGTTATATCTAGGTTTTATATTATAAAATGATTCAAGAATCTATAAGGCCAAAAGAACCATAAGCATTGCAAGCTTTAGTTTAGAAGCATAAGGGATTGGATATTTTCATTCCTAAACATGGTTTTCATAAAAAAAATTACTCATGTAGCAAACACACTATAGAATTCACAAAGAAGGTTAGGGTTTTTAGCTTCATTTGTTATATGGAGATATTTTATTATAATGTACGTAATCAATGATATGATTCTTGATTTTTTATAAGATTTAATATTATAACACCTTAACAAATCAAGCTATGACATAGTTCACTCTACATGCTGTAAATTTGCATTTTCATCTACAAGTTTGACCCTAATTTGTGGTTTAAAATTATTTTTTAAACTATCTTTGAGGCTTCATTATAATGTTTTTGCTAGCACAGGAAATAGTTTCCTTATAAACCTTGGATTATGCAAAGCAGAAGCAAAATACTATGTGAAAATGCTTTAAAAACTTCCAAACAAGTGCAATTTGAATTCAACAAATTTAAAAAAATTTGCATATAGGGTTTAGAAATTAAACAAATACATGCATTTTGAACTCAAAAAAAATGGAATTTTAAATACCTCGTGCTCAATAGTGGTCGATATGCGAATTGGAATGATGAAGTTTGAAGAGAGGAACCGAAATTTGCTTTCGCCGGTGAGAGAAACTTTCTTGGGTCGCCGTTACAGATTATGTTCGCCTTGAGGAAGCGATGTTACAGTAGTTCACAATAGAATGTGAAAATAAAGCGTTTTTGTTTTGTAGTCATATTTAAATGGGTTCGGCCGAGAACTGAGTTCGGTCAGACTTGTTTAAATATTGTTTTTGTAAAGGGCGGTGGTGGTTGGTGCAGACCATGGTTGGTGAACCATGGATCGGTGAACCATGGGTGGCCGAACCCTATGGTTCAACCGAACCATTTAATTGGTTCGGTTGAAGCATAGGGTTTGGCCGAACCCATTTGATATGAAGAATGGGAAAAAGTCAAAATTTCCTTCCTCTTAAAAAGTGTAAACCACTTATGTGGCTTCACCCACATAATGGTTCATGGATGTGACCCCACTAACCATATTTGATGGGCCCTCTTTAGTCTTAATAACTAGTCTTTTGGGGTTGTTAATTTATTTATGGTTCCAATGATATTTTTGAAAGATCTAATTCTTTGTTAACGGATTGTGGAGTCTCTTCCTGCTACCTATTTGCTCATGTTTGAGGATTTCAATATGGTCGAGATTGAATATCATAAATTTAACCATGTGTCTATTAGATGGAAAAATGACAAAAGAGAAGTTTGGTATTAAATGCACAATAAATTAGGCTTTCAATCCAAATTTTGGTTGTCACCACCCTTGGTATACATGGATAGCTTTTTGTACTAGTATGGAAATATTTTTTTAGTGCTTTGATAGGGATTTGTTTTCAATTTATCCTATTTTATTTAGTGAGTTTTTTTCAATTACCAATAGGGTCACTATCAAATATTATCCTTTTAGATCACTTTTTGATCTGATTTTATATTGATTAACAAGCTACAATGCCCAAATCTCCCAAAATGTAACGTTATATCAATAGATAATTGTTGAGTTAGAACCCCATGCTAGCATTTATTTAATGTGTTTAAAATCTAGAGCCACATCCTTCCCATGATATTAGCTAGATTTAATGTTGGAATAACAACATCAAATAGACTAATTATTTTTTATAAGTTTATGGTCATCAACTAGCTTTTTTCAATCACCACTCATATGAGACCACCACCTGAAGTTTTGTCTTGTCATCATCAAACTAAATGCACTTATATTCTCTCCCACATTGTAGTTTCCCATTTCTTAACTTTTCCAATAGAATCAAATTGTTGATATTCATATATTTTAGGGAGATCAAATCAAATCCTATTTGATTCGCTCAAAATTGGAGATAGAGTTTTGAAAGGACTCTTTCAATTCCTTTTTTATATTTCCAATTTCCTCATGAAATAAATCATATTAGAGTTCAATCCAAGTCATTTTTGAGCTTTCTTATATTCTTTAAGATTTAGTCTACCATTATCAGTAATTTTTCAAAGCCAAAGTGCCCTCTTCTAAGCTTGAGAAAACCTTTCACTACTTTGTGATGCAGTTTCTTGTAGAATCTCCACTATGTAGAGATCCTTCTATGACTAGAAAACTCTTTGAATATTCTTGAAGAAAAATTATTTGTGGTGAATGACAAAGCCCTAGTTTTGATGATTTCTCATGTAAATTTTACAAAGATATATGTGGCACTATTAAACCTAATTTCTTATGGGTTTACTTGTAATATTTTATAGCTAGATCCCTAGATGCTATTATAAATACAAGCATTATTAAATTAATTTCTAACTTGAGTGATCCTAATGACATTTTAAATTGGTGGTCAATTTTTTGGAATTTTGGAGATGTTGGAAGCTTGAGTTGTTTGTGAGTTGCTTGGGTGTTTTCATTGATGTCAACCTATTGTATGAAGAGAGTGTTGGAATGCTTTTGGTGTTGATGATGTCAACCCCTAGCATTGGAGTTTTTGGAAGCCTAGAATTTTTTGTATTAATGCCAACACAATGTTGTCGATGTTGTCATTGATGTCTTACTTCAGTATAGTCGCATAAGTTGTTGGTCTAACTTGTGTTGGGGGAGATCGTTGTAGTTTGAAAGTGTTGCATGTTGCAAATATTGTAGATGTGTTGTAGATATGTTAGTAATGTTGCTGATGAAGTTGGTTCACTTGGTTTCCAAGTGCTTTTGAGAAAATTTGAATAAAAGGGAGTTTAGTGTGACAAAATGGTGTTCAATGTTATGATCTGCATTTCTTCATGGTTGAAGATATGCCCATGTGGTTTAGATGTAATTATTAGAGGTGTTCAGAGGTTTATATCTATAGTTTCAATTTCTAGATTGTTTTGTAGTATCTAATATGTGTTTGATAGTATGTCTATCTAGTAAAACAGGGTGTTTGGGAGAAACGAGATTGTTCTACATTTCTCTGTAGTGAAGGTTCTAGTGTTGCAAATTTGGGAGAGTGCTTATACTGGTTGTATCTACCTTCCCTTGAATATTCAAGTTTTTTTTTGTTCCGTAATGTTGTCTAGTGTGTTGGATGTATGTGTTAGTGTGTCTGATTGAACAGAATGAAGGTGTTCTTCAGTTTCAGGTAGTTGTAGTAGTTGTGTAAAATATTCTTATGATGTTGGAATATTTTGAGATGTTGTATGGATGTTTTGGAATGTATTTTTGTGGTTTGCGAGATTTTTTTAGACCTTGAGAGGTGTGTTTAGATTCACGTGTTAGTGTTGCTACAAGTTTGGCCAACCTGGCATGCTATCGCTAATTGCAGAGGATCATTGTTGTTTGAAGAAGTGTTGAGAAGTGTATTGATGTATATTTGGGTCACAATTAAGTAGTGGCATGGTTTAGCTTCACTTATTTATATTGTATAAGTGCTTAGTGCTGACCTATTTAGTGTTGCACGATTAAGGTGTATACTTTTCGTTAAGGTCGGCCTAATTGAGATTATTTTAGGAACTTGTGAACAGTATAAATGCAAGGAGAATTTTTGTATGGATAAAGAGTAGAGTGTGTCATGCAAAGATGTGAATGTGATCAAGTGTGAGCCTTAATGCCTATGACTTCCTAATGCAGTGAGAAGAAGGTTTCTACATTTCAGTCTATTTGATGAATTGTTTGTGCTTCAGTGGAACTATACCTTTGGCATATGAGAGATGCATTGTTAGCAATTGAAATTGGTAGTGATCCACCCCTTCTTCTATTCTTCTTTCTTCTGAACTGTGATTCCTTTGGCAATGAGCCTTTCTTTATCTTTTTAGGCAATGAGTCTTATTGTATTTAGTGTTGCAATTCATATATTAGTGAGCTAATCCTCACCATGGTTTTTCCTTTCTTGGGTTTTCCATGTAAATCTAATTTTCTTTTGTATTTTGTATGTGTTTTCATTACTATTTCATATGTTTACATTCTTCTTATGCATGATAAGGGTTTAATGGTTGTTAAGGGTTTAAGGACTAATGCATATATGAATGTTGATGATGGTTTTTGATGTTTAAAGTATACAATTGATTCACCCCTCCCTCTCAGTTGTCCTATGCATCTAACAATTGGTATCAAAGTTGTGGTTTTGAGGAAGAAGCTTAACCACTTGAGGTAGATCCGGATGGTACATACGAAAGGTGTCAAAGCTCCCTTGTTTGATGGAACAAATTTTACTTATTGGAAAGCTAGGATGGAGTCCCTTTTGGTTTCTCTTGGATTTTGTGTTTGGAAGTATGTTAAAAAAGGTTATACTATGCCTACAAATGGTCCAACAAGTGATGATGAGATCAAGGATTATGAAAAAAATATCAAAGCAGGGAATGCAATCTTGAGTGGTCTTTCTGATTCTAAACTTGGAAAGGTGATAATTCTGAATTCTGCTAAAGATATTTGGACAAAGTTGGAAGGTATCTATGAAGGAGATGACAAGGTCAAACAAGTGAAGATGTTGAACTACAAAGCCAAATTTGAAACCCTAAGGATGTATGAAGATGAAGATATCACTGCCTACATGCTCAAATCTAATGAAGTTGTCAATGCCATCAATGGTCTTGGTGGAAAGCTAGATGAAAGCGAAGTTCTGAAAAAGGTATTAAGAACTTTGTCTAAAGCTTGTAGTTCTAATTTTTTTTCTATTGATGAAGCTCAAAATTTGGATAATTATTCTAAAGATTAGATGTTTGGTTCTTTAACCTTTTTTAAAATGAGAGTTTGGTCAAGACGCTTCAAACAAAGAAACTACTTTTAAAGTATGCAAAGTGGAAAAGGATGATCGATCAGATCTAGATGATCTTGATAAGGTGGAAGCAAAATTTGTGAGGAGATTTAAAAAGGGTACTAAAAAATATGAAGGTAAGCTACCTTTCAAATGTTTCAATTTTGGAAAGATAGGTCATTATGCATCTAAATGTCCAGTCAAAGTTACTAATGACAAACAAAAGGATCATAAGGGTAAATTTTTCAAAACTAGTTATTATGTTGAAAAGGAAAATGGTGTATCTGATGATGAAGAATCAGATTATCTAGATGAAGTGATGAATTCTTGTTCATGGTTTTAAATGTTGGAACTAATTCTACTAATATCGAAATATGTGTGAAGGAAAGTGCTTCAAAAACAAGTCATAACATTGAAGGAACTATGTTGACTTCTTTTAATGCTAGAGAAGAGAAGAATTACTAGATCATTAACAATGGATGATCAAATCATATGATAGGTGATAAGAGTAAGTTTGTTATTCTTGATAAGTATGCTATTGATATTGTTAAGTCTGGTGATGATCTGCATCTGCTAAGATCTGTAGAAAAGGTTCAATTAGTTTTGGTGGAAATTATAATATAGATGATGTTCTTAATGTCAAGGGTCTTCGACATAATATTCTAAGTGTAGGAAAAATGTGTAGCTAAGTAATAATCTTGTGTTTCATAATGGTGGTTGTGAAATCAGAAAAGGAAGCTTTGGTATTCTGGTTGCTACTGGAACAAGGATAGGAGGTGATGTCTATCAACTCAAAGGTAGTGGTGCAATGTGCTTTATGTCTCAAACTAATGAAATCTGGCTATGGTATAAAAGAATGGGTCACATTGATTTTGATAGCCCAGTAAGGATAAGTTCTATTGATTTTGTGAGATATTTTTCAAAGATTACAAAGCCTATCAATGCAATCTACAAAGAATTTCAAGTTGGAAATCAAAAAAGACAAGATTCAAGACAAAGGAATAGTCTACCATAGGTTCCTTGGAGTTAGTGCATATAGATCTCAGTGGACCTACTAGAATTAGAAGCTCGTGTGGTGGCATGTATTACATATTACTAATTGATGATTACTCTAGAATGGATTAGGTTACATTTCTCAAAGAAAAATTAGAATCTCTACACAAGTTTAAAGAATTTAAGGCTATGGTTGAGAATGAAATGAATTTGAAAATCAAATCAAATTTTTGAGATCTAATAGATTTGGTGAGTTTACCTCAAATGAGTTTAACAATTTTTGTGAAGATCATGGAATAAGAAGGTATTTATCAACCCCTAGAACTCCTTAGTAGAATGGAGTTGTGGAAAGGAAAAACAAAATAGAACTCAAGAAACAGCTAGGAAAATGAAGTTAATCTTCTGGATGTATATTGGAGAGAAGAAATTCATACGTCATCCTACATTCTTAACAGATGTCGAGCAAAAGAGAATAGTTCAAAGACTCCCTATGAGTTATGGTAAACCTCCTACTATGAAATATTTTAGAGTTTTTGGAAGCAAGTGTTATATCAGAAGGGATGAAGAAAACTTAGGAAAGTTTGTTGCAAAATCTAATGAAGGAATCTTCCATGGATACTCTACAAGAAGTAAGACCTACCAGTGCTATGTACAACAAAATATTGAAGAAGATTGTTGAGAGTGCAAGTGTCAAAGTGGATGAAGAATCACATCAAAGTCCAGTACTGATAGAAGGATATGAATTTGATGAATCCCCTTGTAGTGAAGAAGAAAAGGTTGAAGATAAAGGAAATGAGTTGACAATTGAAGAGGAAGAAGCTTCAAAAAAGAATCCTAAGACTCCTAAGTATGTGCAAAAGAATCATTCAGAAGATCATATCATTGGAGATAAGAGAAAAGGTGTATTGAAAAGAATAGAAGTTGCTATGACAGAAGAATAAGTAATTTTTTTTTACTTTCTAAGGTGGAACCAAAAACAGTGACTAAGGCATGCAAAGATGAGAATTGGGTCAAAGAAATCAAGGAAGAGTTAGAACAAATAGAGAAGAATCTGACTTGGGAATTGGTCCCAATGCCGACAAATAAGAATGTGATTAGTACTAAGTGGGTATTCCAGAACAAGCTAAATGAATATGGAAAAGTAGTCAAGAACAAGGATAGACTTGTGTGTAAGGATTACTCATAGGTTGAAGGTATAGACTTTGAGGAAACTTTTTCTCTAGTTGAAAGAATGGAATCTATCAGGATTTTTTCAACTTTTGCAGCACATAATGATTTCAAAGTATATTAGATGGATGTGAAGTCTACATACAGCTTGAATGTTGAATTGGAAGAAGAGGTATGCATTGAACAACCAGAAGGTTTTCAGTTGTTTGATGACAAAAATATGGTTTGTAGATTGAAGAAAGCATTGTATAGATTAAAGCAAGCTCCCAAATCCTGGTATGCAAGGTTAGATAAGTACCTATTGTGGCAAGGATTTAGAAAAGGTACTATAGATAGAAATATGTATTTCAAAGTTGAAGATGAACAAATTGTAATTGTAGTAGTATATGTTGATGATATAATCTTCAAAGGAAATGAAGGTATGTGGAAAATATTTGGAGAGAAAATGCCAAAAGAATTTGAAATGTCAATGTATGCAAAGATGAATTTCTTCCTTGGTTTGCAAATCAGCCAATCAAAGAAAGGTATATTCATATCACAATCTAAGTATGTTAAGGAAATGTTGAAGAAGATTGGAATGGATGACTCTAAACTGGTATGTACTCCTATGGTCACTGGTTGTAAGTTGAGAAAGAATGATGAATCTCCTAAGACAAATCAGAGCAAGTATAGATAAATGTTTGGTGGACTATTATACCTTACTATTACCAGACAAAATATCATGCATTCAGTTTTTCTTGTGGCTAGATTTCAAGAAGATCCTAAAGAATCTCGTGTTGCAGTAGTGAAGAGGATATCTAGATATTTGAAGGGCACTCCAAATTATGGTTTATGGTATCCTAAGGATACTGACTTCTCCTTGAGTGCATATACAAATGGACATTAGGTTGGATGTGCATATGATAGAAAAATTACAAGTGGTGGTGATTTCTTTCTTTGAAGTAGGTAGGTTTTATGGGGTGATCCCACAATACTGGTTTACAAATTTTGGCCAAACTAGACACTGAACTAATTTTTTCTAACTAAATCTTCACTTTTGGACACCTATAGCGGCTAAACCGTGAGGAATTTGAAGATGATGCAAACTAGTGATTTGTAACATTTTGTCTATAGATTCTAAATTATTATTTTTTCAAAAAATTTGGAATCATATTGTACTTATTTTTCTATCTCCTTTGAAAACTAGTTTTTTTCAGTAAACACCATTTTTAAGGAGTGACACTCACCATATAACACATAGCTTTTTTTCCATGAAGGATAAATTTTATTTTATTTTTAATTTATATTTTTAACTATGATATCTAGTGCTTCCAATTGGTTTCATAGTGTTTTATTGAATATTTTTTCCCTAATCAAGTTTTGAATTCAAAACAATTACAATTCAGACATAGGTGGACCGTATAACGCAACTTTTTTGTATGTATCAAAATTCATTTTTTTCTTTTTTTGTTGGATCCAGGACTTCAATATCTAGTGAACTCATATTTAAAAAAAAAATTGATAATCTTCTATTTTTCCACATGTGCATATCAAAGAGCTTGATTTTCGATGAAAACCTACATTCACAAGAAATAAAAAATAAATATAATAATCAAATTTAATTTAATTATAATTATACTTTTTTGAAAGCTTATAATAAGGACTACATACTTACAAAAACTAAATTTTAAATGAATTCATTTGATCCCCCAAAAGGTAAATCAAAAGTGGTTTTTTATAAGCATTTTGATAGGTGTAAAGGAGACTCCGTTATAGGTATGGTTTCAAACTAGTGGGGTTCTATCCAAGGGGGCTTGGTCTAAGGTGGTTTGATCAAACCCTCTTCAATTAGAATCCTTTAAATAGAAAATTTCAAGGATTAAATCATTATATTTTCTAAAAATATGTGATTTCAGCAAAAATCAAGATCTCTCAGAAAGTGTAAACCACTATTGTGGCAACACCCTATGGCTAAGTAAGAAGCAAGATTTAGTGTCATTATCTATAGCAAAAATAGAATATATTGCAATAGCATCATGATGTAAACAAGTGTTGTGGATGAAGCAAATATTGAAGGATATCATAGTTTCATATAATGAATATATTCCTATGATGGGTGAAAATACAAACTTGCAATCAATATTTCAAAGAATCTGGTAACGCATTCAAGAAAAAAACATATGTCAATCTGGTATCCCTTATTGAGAGAGAAATTTGTAGAGAATGAGGTGAAGTTGGAGTGTGTGCCTACTAAGGATCAAGTTGTTGATATTTTCACAAAGGCTCTTCCAAAAGATACTTTTGAGTATCTCTAAGAGAAGTTAGGGGTTATTGCCCCTCCTTTCAACTAGATGCATAAGTATATGCAGCTGTCTAGGAAGCATTTCAAGATACATCCTTGGTCCTAGATTGATGTTGAAGGCTACCTATTAGGGGGGGTAGGTAGTAATGGTTTCTAGATACTGTAAAAAAGTGAAATTTGTGAGTGCAGTTGCTTGTTGGTGTTGCAAGTGGTATATGCAGATAAGGTGCAGGTGTTTCCCTTTAAATATTATCAAAGGAGGAGAGAAAATGAGTTCAACACAAGAAAGAGAGTTGGATGATTTGATGACCCTTTGTAATTTATGTTAAAGGGGGAGAAAGTTAGAGTGGTTGAAAAACCATAGTGCAGAAGTGAATATGGTTTGAGACCATAGGGGGAGAGAGAATTGAAAAACATGAAGAAAGTTAGTACAATTTATGGGAGAGTATTGTTTGAGGAGCAAAGGAGGATAGTGATCTAGAAAGTAGGTGTTACAAGAGAAGAAATTTGTGAAGAGACAAGATGAAGAGTAAAAGAGTTGTCCCAGTCAGGGGGAGTACTACTTATTGCAGTATTGTTGTTGGTTTCCTTTGTTGTTGTTTCAAGAAAGCAGGTGTTTCCATCAATGACACTTAGGGGGAGATTGTTAGAAGTTTGGAGATGTTGGAAGCTTGATTTGTTTGTTAGTTGCTTGGGTACTATCATTGATTTCAACCCCTTGTATGAAGAGAGTGATGGAATGTTGTTGGTGTTGATGATGTCAACCCCTAGCATTGGAGTTGTTGGTATTAATGTTGAAACACAATATTGTTGGTGTTGTCCTTGATGTCTTACTTCAATATAGTTGTAGAGGTTGTTGGTTTGACTTGTGTTGGGGGAGATTGTTGTAATTTTAAATTTTTTTATGTTATAGATGTTGTAGATTTTTTGTAGATATGTTAATAATATTGCTGATGAAGTCGGTTCACTTGGTTTCCAAGCTCTTTTGAGAAAATTTGAATAAAAGAGAGTTCAGTGTGACAAAATGGCGCTTAGTGTTTTGATCCAAATTTATTCATGGTTGAAGATATTCCCATGTGGTTTGGATGTAATGATCATAGGTGTTTAAAGGTTGCACTAGATTTCCTCATTCTACTTGATGATGTTCAAAATTTACCCTTTGATGATGAAACCTTAGAGGAGTTTGAATATGATGTAGAGCTTGAGCATCTTGATGATCCAAAGAATTATCCTACAACTCCTACTTCTCTAATTGAGATCACACATTCATATTTTGTTGGTGATTCATTGATAGCTTCCAATGATTCATTGCAAAAGGTATCTAATTGTCTTCTTGATTGGGATTTCTATTTATGAAATATTGCATCTTTATTTTTGGAGTCTCACATTTTAGATTTGGAGGACCAATTTCAGGGTTTATCTCTTCTATTTGATGATAGTCATGGCACAATTATTGTCACTTCATCTTTATCTTTGGAGTTAGTTCAATATCATTTCCATTTGTTCTTATTTTTTCACCTTTTTTGTGATTGGGCATGTACCTAATTGGATTGTGGCCTCATCATCATCTACCAAGAACTTGGCAACACATGGTCAAATTTTAGCAACACAATATTCATACATATGGGTTCTTCTTTCTACCAATTCCTACCTAGAATGTGAAGCATTCATGCATTTTTACTTGGTCTATCTTCTTCCCAAAGGGAGAAATATTTTTTGTAGGCATTGGATCATGTTTTATATTCAATCATTCACCATTTTTGTAGAAGATTACACATTGTGGTGGATATATTGTCTCTAATTTTTCCTCTAATGGGGGTCATTAATTGTATATTCATGATGTATTTAGTCCTTGGGGGTATCATTGAATCTTTCATACATCATCCTTGTTTGTATATTTTCTCTCTTTTGGAGAGGATTTTTTTCTCACTAGGTTTTCTCCTTTTCTCTATTTGTGAGAGATTGCATTGTACATGGGTACCTAAAATGGCATTTTAGTTGGGACCCATAATAAAAAATTTAATCTTTTCATAATAATATACTCCCTAAGTTGCACTTAAATGGGGGGTGTTGGTGTGAATAAGGTCATGTACCTAGCTAACTAATGTAGGAGCATCCAGGGTACCAGGCAATCCTACATCCTCAAAAATATTTTAAATTTTATTTCTTGATTTTTTTATTTTTTATTGGTTGCAAACACAAATTAATGAAATTCTCAACTCCTCTAGCATAATAGAATTTGGTGACCATTGTGGGAAAAATTGATTATTAATTTGATACATTATTTTATTGTTTTATTTAAAATTGTTGCAAAGTGTTAATTTGTCAAAAAGGAAAATCTCATGCCCAAGCCTGTGAGTGGGAATTTAACGAGAATTGTAACTCCTTTTAAAAATTTGAATTTATATTTTTGTAAAAAAAATGGGAATCTAGGGTGTTGGGGAAGTGGTGTGAGTGGATTGTAAGGCAGGAAGGAAATTTTTAAATTGTCATTAAATGCACATGCTAAGAAGAGAAAACCGATGCCAAGGAGTCATGGGAATTCAAAGGTTTGATTGGGAGAGGAAAATTTCTAGAAGACATCATCCTATGAAAACCAATCTCAATAAAACATGCATAACTTTCTCATTTATGAACAAAATTGAGAAATTTAAAATGTGTCAGAAATGTAGGAAGGAGGAGCACAAAACCTATAAACCATTTGAGAAAATTCGTTGTAATGAAATAATAGTAGTATGAAGAATGTGACGAGTTTATTTTTCTTGTTGCAATATGAATTAAAATTGATGTTCTTTGTTGGCTTTGAAATTCAATAAAAGAGTATGAGATTTTTAGTTGTTTATGTGGTGGATTATGAGTTTGTTTGTGAGAAGAGAGTCTTTGCATATGATGTCTTGAGAGAATTATTTGTGAGTGGTGGGTTTCAACATGCATTTGGGAGTCCCACTTGCATCACTAACTCCTAGTAAGGGGACTTAGTCACATGTTAAGTTTACTTAGGTTCTAGATGTCCTTCTAAAAGTATTAGATGTCTAGATAAGATCATATCATATCTTATCTTGTTGACTTTTTTGTCAAGTTAGTTGTCCCATAACATAGGATTAAGACACATGTCACAATCTTGTATATAATCATATCTCTCACCTTGCTTTTATAAGCAAGGCCCCTCATGTAAATTTCATATTCAGTATTGCAATTGTACATCCATAATCAAAGTGCAAGTTGTTCTTGTAATTTTCTCTCTTGTGGAAGATATTTTGATCTAGCAGTTGTTCCTAGGGGTGTTGGGAGTTCACCGTTAACTCCTATTCTAATAATTTATCTTATAATACATTACTAGGTTTCTTATGCATCCATGCTATGGCATCTACACTTATGGAGTTATTACTTTTATTTATATTAAAATAAATACTGGAAATAGATTCAAATCCTCATCCATATACTATTTTTTACATGTGTTTGATCAATCTAAGGTTTTTATTAAATTAAATTGATCTATTTTAGAATCACAAAAGCTAACTAGATCTTATGATCAAGAAATTAAATAGTAGGAATTGAAGGAGAAAAACCCTATTCATAATTGTTGGTATGTGGCGACTAATCATGCTATACTATATAGCCCATGGTATATTGTACACCCCGGCATGTATCCTTGCCGAGGTCTAGGGTCGGGCTGGGCCCCGGGCAGGGGTTCGGGGGCGGCAACCCCCAAGAAAAATTTTCCTCCTACTTTTCGCATGATCACCTAAAAAGGGAAAAATCAATGAAAAAAAAGAAATCCGATTTTGTAGAACCCAAAATCTGGAAGCTTCTAAGCTTGTTAAAAGGGGTTTGAATGGGTATTACAGTATGATGAAAAATGCAATTATTCACAAGATTGTAATAAGTTTTTTACTGGATAATAAAAGTATTGGATGGCTGCGGTTTGGTGGATGTAGCCCGGATTGGGTGAACCACGTTAAATTCTCTGTGTTATAATTTATTCTGTGTGCATTTTAGTTTCTTTGTTTTTAATTAAATCTGCATTTAATTGTTAGATATCTATCATCTCTAACCCTAACAATAATGGCAATACTTTATTTGGTGATGATTGTGGTATATTATATTATGCATCTTGCATTGGTGAATACAAATATAATTATAAAGATCACAATATGGCATTACTCTATATGGACACATTGACATATGGTTGATCATCACCTTCTCAAATAAATTATACACATGAAAAAATCATTTGTATATGTGTGATAATGATGTTGAGAGTGGCACATCTACTAAATGATCCTTCTAGTATGTCAATGTATAGATTATATGGCCTAGGATGCAAAATTATACAAGAACTAGGAAATGAAGGTCATGGACTAGGTCAAATGTGTGAGAAAGGTATTTTAAAACCATTATTCTCGCATTTAAAATAAAAACACTAGAGGTCTTTTCTATATACCTAAATATCTCCCCAAATAGTAGTATAAGAATATAAAAGAAAATGGAATATACCTTCCATGTCTATAATTTGAGAATTACATAATATTCCACTTACAAATTTGAGTTATTTACAAGTACTATTAGCTGATTTATTTTTTGACTTGCTAATAGTACACATGGAGGGTTATTATTGATCATTATTTACTAATTATTATGCTTATTATCATTCATTGATTATCATAACATATATGTGCATTGATTATTGCCCTTAAAACATTTTCCATATACATGATAGGATCATATAAAAAATGAATATAAGAATAACCCAAAGACAAATTTACAAAGAAAAATCCAAATTATGATATAGAACAAAGTACCATATAGTAGTGTCATAGACATAAATTGTTTCCACTAACTACTATAATACTTTTAGATCATCATACATGTGCATGTTAATACACCTCCGCCAAGAATAGACCATGGTGTGATCCTCTATATATGTCAAAAAGATTAAGAGCCCTATCCATCCAAAAGGATCAAAATTACAAGCATCAAAATTAATAACTTGTGCCCCTTCAATGAAAGACCCACTATAATATCAAAAAGTAGCACCCCAATAAGTGTATGCCCTACCCAAATAGTACAATAGAAGTAAAAATTAATTTCATGTGGAAGGTTAGCCTAGTAATCCAATAACACATATCCCCCTCTCATTGGTAGATAATGAATATTATTGGCATCTTTTCATGTCACTATCATATTTCATATGCTTATGGAAAGTGTCTAAATTACACCTCTCTACCAATACACACAACATACAAACATAAAAACCCCTGACAAGTGTGTGCCTTATATGGGCCAAACCTCAATTTAGATATCTAAAAGTAAAATTCCTACATAGGTCGAATACAATATATACATACTTGGAAACTATAATTTATGGGACTCCTTTGTAATCTATAACTCTGTCCAAATCCAATAAATAGTATGAAATGAATTATCATACTATAGAAATCATAAAATGATGATAAAAATAATAGAAAAATAAATATTTTAAATAATGTTTATCTTAGATTATTTTTGTAGTTAATTGGATCGTATTCACAAACCAAATTTATGAATACTAGATCATTTTCATATGGAAGGGGTAATTTTCATGTGGTCAATTTTGCAGATGTGAAATATATATTAAAAATATATTTTTAAAATTTTAAAGATATTTTGAATAATTTCTAAAAATTTAAAGTTATAAAATTGAAAAAAAAAAAAAAATAACTCATCATGAGTGGGACCTCCCAAGCATCCACCTAAGCAGGTACTCTATCTATTCAATATGCAACATGGCTCATAAACTATATTGTGATCAATAATATATAAGGTTTAATTTCAAGGGGTTTCATGAATATGAATTACCTTTTCACTTTTTGACTCCTACTATGTATAAAATCTAGGGTTATAGTAAGGCTTTTTCCTTTGAGAACATCTAATCCATCAATTTATTTTCAATATAAATATATTAATCACAATAGTGATTCATACTCTTGATAATACATGTAACACTATCCCACCATGTATATCATTATCATCCATTTACAAGAGGCATTTTGTATGATTCCCCTTGCTTATTAGTTTATATCATTCTTCTCTAATACTAACAACTCTTTTGACATAGTTTTTATAGGAACACATGGATATCAAAAAAAAATCTTTTATTATGAGTATTTATAGAATGGCACATACTACCGAGGGTATTTCATATGGTTTTAATTATTATCATTATTGTTTTTACATATTTATTGTATTAAAATGATAATTATAGGAACCCTAATTGTTATAATACATATCTACCTTATTATCATTTATTTTAAACTTAGTTTCTTATGCCTATTCTATTCATTCTTTTATCATATGCTATCATATTTATTGTGATTATGGATTTTCCTAAGCCTTATCATGTTGACATGTAACATTTGATATGTGTTTATAAGATCCAATTTTTAGTATTTATGGATTTTTTCACTACTATGTGACCTGAGAAATGGGGGTATATATCATCTTTCTAGGTCTATCATTACTTATTATTTCATGAGCATATCTCTTGCATCCCTTTTGTAGTTTTAATGGTACCAACTTTATGTTATATAATCATTGAGATTTACATTATTTATGTCTTACTATTTACTCTCCTCCAAATCAATTATAGTTTGTAGATAGAACTAGTTGGAGGGACATAAAAATTTTGCTAACAACACTCTCCTTGATATGCTAGCAAATGTTATTATATGCTTATGTAGTATGTAGATGTTGAGTATAGTACCATCTTAGCTACTAAATGCACTGTTTAGTTTTTGAGTATAGTATCTAGCTTCCAAATGTAGTATCTAGTTGCTTTTGCATTACTATTTTAATTATATATACAACATCTTGATATAATCATTTCCTTTTTCTATAAATAGTTATTAATCATTTTTATAATTACTTTGAATATTTTATGGATTATACTTATTTGCATTTTTCATCTATGCTTACAAAATTTTCAAGGGGCACTCATTGCAAGGGAACATGTACCAAAATGGCACATATACTTCCATATCTATATTTTTTTATGTATGTTTAACATATATTGTTTTCTATTGGTTGTATGTGTTACTTTTACAAGATTCTCATGGTAGTTCACATGCAAGTCAAAGTAGAGGGAAAATGTGGTGGTAGACATCACATAACTGACACTTTTCCTCTTCATTTTAAACCTTCATTGACTTTTTCCCTTTAAATGAAATAACTAATGTGCAAAAAAATGATTTTTACATGGAAATCAGTAAATAACACAATCATGATATTGTTTCTACCTATTCACTCATTCCAAAGATCTACAATTGATTTGTATTTTATTTATTTCTTATCATGGGTCAAATATATTGTTATGAGAATTATCAAGATCGCTTTCATGCTCATGGAAATGAATCCTTTGTTTCAAAAATCAAATTCAAAATTGGTTCATTTGGTTCCTTGTAAGTGATCATTATGAACCAACTTGAAACATGAAATAGTTGAATTAAAATCTAGGATGTTCTATTTAAGGATAAGTCCTAATTCATTTTAAAATATAGTGAACACTTGGATTGAACGTCTTATAGCACACATCATAATGCCTTAAAAGAACAATCTAGTGAGACTAGTATTGCATGTTTAATTTCTTGATATCCTTTATCTTTTTTAAAATTTATTTACTCAATATCCTTATCAATATTTGGCATAAAGGAGTTAGCTATTCTTTTCATTTGTAAACTCACAAGCACATAAATAAAAAATTTATATGACATTTCAAACTAAGAACTTTAAGGTAAGATGAAAGCTACTTTTTGAAGTTTAGCAAAGATAAGTTTGGTTTAGTTCTATACTTGCAAGATTGATTCCACAATCATGGAAATGAACCTAGCATAATAAAAAATAGATTTTTACAAATTGTAATGCATTCATTTGACAATCCATAAATTTTAGCAATAGTAGCAAATTACTTTGGAACCTATTATTTGAAATATTGAGAATTAATTTCAACATGTTTATCATTCTTAGCTCTTATTCCTAAGATATCTAATGTTTAAGGTGATTAATTACTTCTTCATATGGGAGTTATATGAAGATGTAGTTTTATTTCTTCAAATAAGGATAGGGGATAGTGACATCCCCTCATTTTTATAGAAAATTTAGGATGACTTAATTTCTTCTTAAGTATTTCTAAGCATACCAAACAAATTAGAAAAAAGATGTATCAATGAAGTACAAGTATGAAATAAGAATCAATCTAGAAATAACATGTAAAAATTTAAAAAAATGATAGATCTAAAACCCTAAAAATAAAGAGAAAACCTAGGGGGCTTAGGTAGTGTAGGATCATATGAGTTCACCAAAAATGTAATAGAAAAATAACCTTTCATTAGGCTTAATGTATGCCAATCCAATAAAGTAAGGCATACAATTAAATATAAATCAACCTAGATTAATTAACTAACAGTTGTGTGAATGGTAATAGAATAACTAAATGCTAATCTATCAAATTATATGTAATCTAGATAATGATACTTAGCAGCTCTATAAGATAATTGAAATGAAATATTTTAATGTAACACTAAATTTCACCAAACCTATAACTAAAACATAGTCTTTTTGTCTTCATTTCATTGAGAAAAATAAAAATACTCAATAACTCTATATGGATCAAATTTGTAGCTTGAGATCATATTTTGAATGAAAACCTTATTTATTGAATGTGGATCTAATCTATTGTATTGTGCAACCCTAATTTTTTGTTCACCTAATTCTCAAAGCTTTATTGAATATCAAGATTTGGCATTTAAAGAAAAACCAAATGAAAGAACAAAGTCAACAAAGGTTTCAAAAGACTGAAAATCCTAATTGAAAAGCTTGTATTTCACCTTACCTTCAAACCAGGCTAATTTTAAGTGGATCAAGAAAAGAAGTTTAAAATGGATCAAATTCATTTAGAAGTTAATCATGATACAATGATCATAAGAAACTACCAATTAACATTGGTTGATAAAAATCTTATTTCTAAAATCATTTTCACTCGAGTAAACAGATTTAATAATCTCCTAAACTATAACACTTTTTCTATAAATACACATTGTTCATTATTATTCTCATCCCTTTTTCTTATAAATACAAATTATTTTATGCTCTATGATGTGCTGATTATAATGTTTCAGTTTTGTTTTGTAATTTTCCAAAAATAATCTCTACTATAAATATATCTGTGGTTGTAACTTTTACTAGTCTATTTTGTACAACTTACTGCATCGTTTCCATTGTAAATGCAATTTTTTCAATATAAAAAAAAACGACTAAGCATATTGCTTGAATACTTAAATGGATGATAAACCTTAACCAAATCATTGGTAAATATTTTGGCAAGGACTTGTCTGATTGATCAATTGAATGATAAAGCCTCAAGGTACTATCTAAAGTACTGGTGGTGACATGCTTGCCTAAAACACAATTATATATACAAATTCTTAGGCCTTTGAGATTCTAAATATAAATGTATAAAAAGGTAGTGCAAGATGATCTCATTCCTTACATGAAAAGAAGTCTTAACTTTTTGTAAAATCTTAAAAAATTAGATAAAGTCATCCTTGATGTTGCAGTCCTTGTGTTTGAAAGATGTTCTTCCAAATTGTTAAGTGTACCAAAGAATCCTATAAAGATGATAAAAAGTACTGGACAAACTTTTCAAGAAACCAAAAGCAATAAATTTTCCATGACAAAAAAATTGTACTATTATAAAAGTTACCCTTCTAGTATATTACACAATGGTAAAATATGTATGGTATTCTGCTAAGCTAAAATCGGACCAGTTACATTCAATTCCCCGCTCTGCAGTCTCTCTCACAATGGAGATCAGAAAATGCAGAGACTTGATGATCACTGAAAATGGTGATAGAACATTCATTTGACAGAAGCCTGAAACCAATAGCATTTGGCCATACTCTCTTGACTAAAAATCCTTATCCATAGATAGCTGGCACTGAAATTCATGATATGAAATAGTTCTGATAAGATGGTACAGAAAGTATGGACCATGGCACTGACAACTTCCAATGGTAGTTTGTATGAATCACATTCCTTGGAAGATTGTACCCAAACGTAGCAGCAGTAGTTCTCCATCAGTACAGCCTGAGATTTGTAGAAATAAGAGTAAATTATTTTGTGGAAAGAAAAACATGAATTTCCTCTTGAAACTCCTTTTCTGAAAATATTTTGCAGAGATAGAAAGGTGTTGATCAGAGCATATGTCCTTAAACCAGACAGCAACTTCCACAAAATGGTACTTAAATTCATGATATGAAGTAGTTCTGATAAGATGGTACAGAAAGTATGGACCATGGCACTGACAACTTCCAAGGATAGTTTGTATGAATCACATTCCTTGGAAGATTGTACCTAAAAGTAGCAGCAGTGGTTATTCATCAGTACAGCCTGAGATCGATAGAAATAAGAGTAAATTATTTTGTGGAAAGAAAAACATGAATTTCCACTGAAACTCCTTTTATGAAAGTATTTTGCAGAGAAAGAAAGGTGTTGATCAGATCATATGGCCTTAAACCAGACAGCAACCCCTCCTGCATTTCTCAAGCTTCTGTAGAGTTCTAATACCTTGTTTGATTCATAGAATTCTTCTACACCGTAGAGAACCTATGGATAACAGTCTTAAAAAAGCAACCTGCAATCACCCATATAAGTCTAAAATCTGGAGTGAGCATTACTATGTTTTTCCATTTAGCTAAGCTATTTGGAATATTTAAATCTAAGAGCTCTGTAAAAGCAAGAATCACAACATTCTGCTACTTATAATGCCATCCAAAATACCAAGAACAATCACAGAACATCATCATAAGGACACCATGGTCTCTTCAGTCTGGACTGGACTGTTATCTGTTTGTTTTCTGCAGTGGAAGAGTAGTATTTCTGACCTGGGTATTCATATTTATATATGCCATGGTTGGAAACCTTAGAAGCCACTACAGCCAATAAGATTCTGATTGTGCCCATGTGAGTATCCATTACTCAATGTTGTAGAAAAGTATCATTATATAAAGCTTATCTTGGACTTCATGCAATACCTTTGAGTAAAGTATTCAGTGTGACTGGAATAGAATAAATGAGATACTTCAGATGGTGACTGTCATGTCATGTGCTCTACCACTAGCCTTGTGCAAATCACAGTCATGTGACCCATAATAATATATTTAAGATACATTATTATGTGTATATATATTCTCATTTAACACATTGATTAAACTGGGTTTTCTAGTGTTGTCCTCATTATGATGCCAACAATGGGGATTTCATACTTTTTGTTGTCCTACTCCTGATTATATGGACACTTGGCCAAATGGGCATTTTGGATCCTTGTATCCTTATCTCTATGAGGTAGATTCCCTTTTGTAGTGTCTTTCTGGCAAAAGAGAATGGATTGCTTAAGACATGGAGATGCTAAGAAAGGAAAAGATGAGACAGACAGACATGAGGCTGCACTTTTTTCTTATCTATTGTTCCTTTCATATTGGTTATGAAAGTTGCACGGGGTAGGTAATGCTAGAACCACTATGAAAATAATTTAAAGAAACAGGGTTTTATAACAAATTATATCTCTTGTAGTTTATAAACATTTGCATTGCTTATTGACTTGGAAACACATGGTATCTGTATTTTCTAAATAGAGTCGGAGGTTTTAACTTATTTTCTAATTGTGAAGATTCTTGAACAGTACTTCAGTTAAGCATGCACATATGACAGATTGAAATTATGATGTTTTTGAAAAGAAGTGAACCTGAATATGACAATTCAAAGGAGATGAATGAGACGTGTGGTCTATCTACTTTAATGTAAAAATAAATAAAATTATTATAGTGTATTGCTTTTTATGAATTTACATGTTTTTCATATTTTATTTTATTTTCGTAGGTTTCTATTGGACAGATAGCAAAGTAATATATTGTTGTCATTTGATTGTAAATACGTGTGATGCTTAAGTCTATATTTTTTAGGTTTCTATTAGACAGATAACAAAGTAATATATTGTTGTCATTTGATTCTAAATATGTGTGATGTTTAAGTCTATATTTTTTTCATATAATTAGCTCAACTTTATTCTAATATGAAAAAATTAAACATTTTTTATACAGAAGTACAAGCAACAATCTATATAAGTTTGATATTCTCTAGTGAGGTTTAATATTATAAATGACATATTGCAAGATGAGACAACATTAAAAATAATTGAACAATATACCTTACATTTAATTTTGAACATTGTATTGTCTTTCTAAGAATTAATAAGAAACATTTAGAATTACAAACTTCATGTGAATAATAGATTGAAGAAAAAAAGTTAAATTATTTTTTACAGAAAAATAATGTGTTCACTTGTAGAGGAGAAAACGAAGCTAGTCATTTTAGTTTTGTAGGGCACGCTCTCATGGGAGCTCCTAGAACATGCTAATAGTTTAGAAAATATTATCATGATTCAGAGGTTCAAGCTTCTATTTTCAAGCAAATGGACCCAATCACTCCATTATCAAGTCATGTATGCACATATCAATACAAGTAAAAGTTTTATTTTAACTAAGATTGAATCTAAAAATATCATGTGTTTAATATCTTCTAATGATTGTAGGGGAAATGGAAATGAAATTTTGAAGCTTTCAAGTGATAATAAGGATCCAAAAAAGTCAATAAAAAATTTAATGGGCTTTTATGATGTATCTCAAGATCAACAAAATAGAGAAAAGTTGATGAGTAGCAATGTTATTCTTGTTACTCCTAATAAAAATATTGTTTACTTCAACAAGGAGAAATATAGTGTATGCATCATCAAAAATAAATTCTAATATATTTATGGGTCTTCTCTAATAATGTAGCACTTTCAAACAAAACAATGCTCAATTTCAAGTTTGTATGTAAAAGTTGCGGTATTTACATGTGTGCAATTTTTGATATAATTAGGTAGTGGTTACACAATTTTTGGTGATAGTTACATAAATATTAGTCTACTTAAAGTAGTTCTTTTGAAACCAAGGTGTAAAAATGACAATTTTGTAACCCCTAGTTCTCTAAAATGTTTTTTCTTTATTTTAACTAAATATTTTTTCCAATGAAGTTATACAATTAGGGTAATAATAATTATTAATTAATCTTGTATTTAGGATCTTAAGGTCTTCAAAGGCACACAAATTATGAATAAGAAGGATTATGGGCTAAGGATTTTCTTAAAAGGAATAGATATTCCACATGAGTTACTAGCAATGCCATCTACACATCACACGATGATTATAATGTGATTTTGGACCATCTCAAGAACAAAGGAAATTATTCCTTCAATAGGATGGATTCTTTGTTCCTCTAATCACATGGTTGAGAGAGATGAGGGTGTATATGACAGATGCAAGAGGCAATTCTATAGTGAATTACTATAGTTTATTTCTCCACTGGAATTTATTTCCACTTTATACTTGACATAATACCTAGAACTAGAGGCATCCATTCCATGATGGTTTCCCACACTTAGCCTTTAGTGTCATGAGTAATCTAGGGCATTTGTAGAATAGAAATCATCCCCCTTTTTAATTTCATTGTGATGAAACGCATAGCTTAACAAAAGTACACCACTTAACACATTCCACTTAAGTATGGTTTGCAATGTTCTCAATTCAATACTTATTCTTGATAAATGGATGTTCATTTACACACATTCAATATTTTGTATTTAAGCACCTTGTATGAACATGGCAACAATGAATGTTATAATTCTCATCTTTTGAAGGATGTATGATGGAATTTTATTAGCATAGTGAGGAGAATGCCAAAATTCTCATATACTAAGTTATAGGAGGAAAAAATAGCTTACAAAATGAAAAAAATCTCATAATCCCAAACCTAGTTGTCACTCAATAACCCTACATTTAAAGTTAAAAAACCTATATTTGTTCAATTGGAGATAACTTGAATATTACTTCTCCCCATGATATAAATAAATTTAGAAATATATCATTTAGGATGATAAATATTCAACCCCATTTCCATGATGAATTCTAGTATAGATAATTTTTCAAGTGAGACACAACCTCATTGCGTATCTAGAAGACAAACCTAATTAAATTATATATTAATTGACTTTGTGTCCTTTTTTTTCTAATATTGATCTATAAACTATGGTGGATATTCCATATGTGTTAATTCACCAATTACCTATTTAACTTAAAGATAAACTAAGACTAAAACCAATCGTAGATATAATAGGCATTATGGGAAAATATTGAGAGAAACATTACTATAAAAATTAAACATTAATTGATGAAGGGTACTCCCCTTACAATCTAAAACTCACAAAAACAATAGATAATGGCATGAACAAAATGCAAGAAGGAAAGCAAATATTTTCTATTATCATTAAAATGAAAATGAAATTACAACATTATATTTTCCATCACATCCAGGCTTTCTAATTACATAAATTTGCAAATTAGAGCCACCATCTACTCTGCTTTGGCTTCCTCTCTGTAGTCCCCATTTACATCCTTTATTTGGAAGGTGTAACCTCCCTAGAATCTTCTAGAAAGTGTACAACCACCCTAGAATCTTCTAGAAAGTGTACAATCGCCCTAGAATTTTCTAGAAAGTGTAACTTCCTCAAGAAGATATTTTGAAATTTTATTAATTTTGGTATTACAACTTTGTGGGGTCATAACTTTTGATGCGACTGTCGGATTTTCAATTATAATACCTTTTTGGAAAGGTCGCAAGAAAATATTGTCCTAGAAAGAAGGGCCTAAAGGCTAGCTACTTTTGTTTTCCACCAATTTTCAGGCCCATTCTGGAGCCTCTAAGTGCCTCAAAATTGACCCTGAAGATTTTACTAGGATTTTTGAAAATTAAAATTTTAATATCTCTCAAATGGAAAATGGTATTGAAGTGATTTCTTTGCCATTGGCTTCAATTTACCATTCTGGAGGTCTATGTAAGATTTTGTGTCCAACTGTGCATAAATGCAAACTTATTAAAATAGTAACCCTACCAAATTTAACCCTTATTGAAAAGAAACAACAATTTTTTTTGGGTGATGCAAGATTGCTCTTACACCCTAGATGCTCCTGCATCATTAATACACTATGGAATCCCACTTGTGGGTGAAAACTATAATAAATGTGTGCAATTTCTCACTTAAAACTACTCCAAATGGAAATACAATTGGTTTGAGCCTCTTGGACTTGATGAACAAGCATGAACCTCTCTATTTTCAATTACTAAGATCCCTATAATTCTCACAACCCATTTCCTACTACCTTCTCTAACTATAGTCTCTTTTAGAACTCAAAAAATATAGTTTAATTCTTTCTAAATCCTTTTGCATGCCCTTTCAATGCATTAGAATTTTTGTTATTCTCAATTCATGTTTACAATGGTCATATGTATCTTTATAATGTGGAATATCTCTAAAACTATTGAGATAAATGAAGAGACAATGAAATTTGGAACATCATTAGATGATGTGTGTAATGTTGTAAAATTGCACCCATTGCAGTTTTACATACATTCTTGTATCCACTTTAGTGTCCACCCCCTTGGCATTTGTGTAGGCTCATTTTAGCCACTGCATCAGCCTTTTTCCTCTCAGGATGCTTGGGACCCCTTTTCAGTGGCTACCTTTGTGTGTCAACTCAACGTTAAACCTTGTGCTTTTCCCGTTCTCGTCATTTTGTAGTGTGATGTGTCTGGCACTAGCGTTCTGCGCAGACGTCTACGCACCGTGCTAGCATTCTTTGACATTTCAATATACAAACGATCATTTTTGAGTGCCTTGCCACTAGTCAACTACTTTTGTTGGTGGTAATGACCTGGGATGCCTTGGAATGGCTCAGAAGATTATTTTCCCTCCTATTCTCTCTTTAAATTCTATATTTTCAATCCATTTGGTCCTCTTGGATTCTATCTTGAACGAGCTATCTTCTCCTTTTGGATATTCTCTCTGTCTTTCCTCACTCTATCAAGCTTTCACAGCTCTTTATAGCTTTCAACATCATTTTTAGAAGCTCTCACAACACTCTATGCTACTCTCTTGGCTCTTGCAAGTATCTCTCTATGGCTTCCCTAATCCTTGCAGGTGACATCTTGCTTATCTTGTGACTTTGAGCATCTTGGGATTCATCACATCCCCTATCTATTGTATCTCTATCTTGCGATACAAGTTATCCTCCTTGAGCATGGTTCGATTTTATCACTCTTATGTTCATTTCATTTATGTTTATTATTTCTCTCTATCTATCTGGTTATCCGTGGAGGTGGGAACACCAAAACAGAGGTTTGACTAAGGCAAGCCCCTAAAAAACCCCAACATTTTTCCCTCAGCCTTATGTGTGCAGGTGTTGAAGATATCTACTTGCTATAGGCTTCATCACTTGGGTTGTTGTAAGCATTTTCTTTCTTCCCCTTAACTTTATCATTTATGTTTTATTTCACTTAGTTTACTTTACTTTAGTTTTGTTATATTCTGCCATTTTCTCACATTCTAAAAGTTCTTACTAATCAGATTGTTAGTAGTCACTTTGTTGTTTTTTGCGACATTCTCAATTTTTAGTCCATACAAGACGCTAGCACACCTCTGAGACTCTAGTGTGTCGCGCAGGCATTTGTAGGCCATGCTATCATCCTTGGTCAAAAACTTGCTAGTCTGTCTAGAAAACCTCTATGATCTACTCATTCTAAATTTGAAACTCTCGCTCTATTCCTTGAGGTAGTTTGTGGTAGTTTAAAGGGTAGTTCATTCCCTAGGACTCTCTTGAGAATAAAGAGACTCGTGATTAGTGAATCCCCCTTCTCTACATTTTTGTGAACCTGACATGAACACACCTTCTCCAAAAAAAAATTTGGGGTGATATCCCGAACCCCATTTCATACTATCAAAGTGATGTGTTGGCCTTCAATTGACTTGTTTATGCATTGTTTATTATATTTAACTTATTATTTTCAAAATGAATTTAATGTCTTCTTTTATCACTTCAATTTCTAATTTTATTCAAAGTGTCAATGATGTTCCATTCCATGCATGTGATGGTGACTTGGCTTTGCCCATGTCACTCTATATCTTTGATCCTTCTCATGAAATTCCTCACTTCATAGGATATTTTATTGCAAGAGGATGAAATCATTGATACTTTTCTTAATGTTACTCTACCTTCTCTTTATTCCAATGCACTCTCTTCTAGAGA
Organism: Sequoia sempervirens; assembly: GCA_007258455.2. NCBI lineage: Eukaryota > Viridiplantae > Streptophyta > Pinopsida > Cupressales > Cupressaceae > Sequoia > Sequoia sempervirens. The sequence goes on from VDFB02215880.1 coordinate 32,321, forward strand.
TGATGCATTAGTGAATGAGGAATCTCTTCTCTATTCCAATGCACTCTCTTCTAGGGATGATGCATTAGTGAATGATGAAGCTCCTCTAACATTGGATCCTCTTAGGATAGATGTTGAGCATATTTCTTCAAATGATTCCTCTATAAGTTGTAGGGAATTTGTAAATATCATCTATGTCTTTGTTGCCTCTAAAATGCCTAAGAGACTGGTTATTTATCTAACCCCAGCTATTCCTTCTCCTTAAAGAATTTGTTCTATTAATGGTGTTCCATTTAACAGTGATTCTCCTAATCTTTGTAAGGCTCCCTCTAATAGAGCGGTAGCCCATACTTATAAGACTAGAAGGAATAAAAAAATGTTGATCAACCTACTTCTTCACCACCTTCTCAATCAAGTCTTCCTTCAACACCTAAACCTACAACTAAAGCGCTTGGTGAGTATGATCTTATCGAGAAACTCCATGTTACTCCAACTAAGATCTCACTATGGGACTTGCTTTAGTCTACTATGTTTTATCAAGGTATGCTTCAGGAAGCCTTGTAAAAGATCCTCTTACCTTCTTCTGCTAGGTCGGCAGATGTTAATGCGTTGATAGCTCATATTCATGTAGATTCGTTGAATATTATGTTCTATCCACAAGAACTCCTGCCTCTTGAAGTACAAAAGTAAGTGGACCCTCTAATGATCATAGTTAGCATTAATAAAATCGGCATTAGACATACTCTCGTTAACACCGATTTGGTGCTCAATGTATGTAGCATTGATATATTGCCTAAGATTAATATCAATTCTTCCTCTATAGCTACTTCTCTTGTTATTCATGGGTTTGATAATGTTGGTTGGCAACCTTTAGGCATGATAGTCTTGCCTTTAAGGTTGGGACCCATTACTATACCAACCCTTGTATATGTTATGTCAAAAAAGTTATCATATAACCTTCTTCTCGGTAGAACGTGGATTCACACTATGGGTGCAGTCCCATCTACCTTGCATAAATCTATTAAGTTCATTCATAACAATCAAGTAGTCACAATCAGGGTTGACCCTAATTTTGTATGCTTATGTGAGATGTCAATTGTTGGTCAGGCTGCAATTGTGCCTACTCTTAAAAGTCTTATCCCTTCAATGTCTTCCAATGTAATGATGTCTACTCCAGTAGTATCTATTGTAAAGGATACTCTTGAGGTATATGTCCTTTAAGAAGATCCTTTTGAAGAAATTCTAAGTCGACTCCTTCTCAATAAAATGCATGTCTTGGTGATGATTGGGGCTCTTTAGACTTTACATCATCCTTCATTGGGGAGTATAAAGTTAACCTAATCCATTTAGACCTTCTAATAACATCATCCAAACCCGCTATTAAAGATGATTATTCTTTTGCATCACGAGATAATGTGAACAATAGTTGTAATGTCCTTGATGTTGATCCTCCCCCTTCTGAGGAAGATGATCACACCTCTATTAATGTAGATAATGTTGGAAATCCTATCAAGAAGGTTGATGGCGATCCCATAGAAGAGTGTGATCCCTACTGCTAGAATAATGCCCTCTATGTAGATTTTCCTTCTTATCAAGATTTGTAGACACGCTATGGCCCTGGATATAAACTTGCCTCTAAATATGGTTATGGGTGTAATGAACAAGGCATCCATGTCCCTATAGAATGTGCATCTCATAAGCATAATTTGGGGCTCGGTTGCTCAAATGGACAATCTAAATGGAAACCGTGCTTGAATGACATGATTTTTTCTCTTGACCTCATTCTCTTAGATTGACTCATCCTACATTATCTTTTATCTTCATGCCTTCTTCTTCTAAGCAGTCAAACTATTCTTCACAAGAGAAAGGGTTGCTTCCTACTCCTCATCCTCTATTTGAGCAAGAGCGTATTTTGTTGAGGCTTCTCAAAGCCCACTTAATTACTCTTCCTCCTACACATAATAAATTTCATAAGCATGATCAAGCAAAACATTCTTTTTGTGCATACCATTGAGTGTCTGGCCATTCCACCTGTGAATGTAAGGTCTTGAAGGATAAAATATAATAAATTTGTGATTTTGGTGTCATCACTCATCTATTTGTTGATGCACCTACCTCTTCTTAAAATTATAAGTGATATTGAGGTCTACCTCTATCCTATCCATTCTAAGCATCTTCGCATGATGTTCTTATACCTCCCTTTTTATTGTGTTGTCGCCCATTATGTGGCAGTTGTAGCTTTACTTGCTCGTTGTCATTTGTGGTCACACACTATTGTGTGCAACCATACTCTCTCTGTGGTGGTGATGCAATAGTATCTTGCATGGTTCTCCTCCCCTATATCCTTGGTGGTAGCGATGACTTATTCTAGAGATGTGCATCCTTCTTGACGACCCCCTCTCTTCTTTATGTCTTTCAATTGAAGTGTTCCTTTAAATGGACCCCTTGGTGTCTTGAAGGGTTCCCTATCAAAGGAACCTCCTTTGAAATCCTTCTTAAAATAATTCTTGAGTGTCTTGCAATATCTGATATTTGACATTGTTATGTCTAGCTTGGGGACAGCCTGATTAAACCTATCTTATATCTAGGTGTCTAGCTTGGGGGAAATTTAGCTAGACCTATCTTTTCTATGAATTTCTTGTAACAAAACTTGAAATAGCCACAAGACTATCTAATCAATCTTGCTTTGCAAGACCGAGAACCTGTAGATCTCCTTCACACCAAGTTTGCCTTACAGGACTGAGCACCTATAAGGGCCTTTGCATCAAACTCTTCAAGACAGAGCACCTATGAAGTCCTTTCATGCTGAGCCTTGCAGGATGAGAACCTATGAAGTGCTTTCTCTCTACAAGACCAAGCACCTGTAGAGCCTTTGTTCATCTTCTATAGGACCAAGCACCCAAGGAGCCAATTCTATAGGACCGAGCACCTGTAGATCCTTTTGTTAAATTTTCGTAGGAGCAAATACTTGTGGAGCCATCTCTCTCTTCTCTTCACATATGGGTATATACCGCATCAAAGAACTACATCTTCTTCATCCTAAGTATATACTTATTTCTCTCTTTGACATTGATTGCTTCCCCATTTATTGTATGCATTCTTCTCTTGAAGCAATCAATCCTTACATTCTTCTCTCTGTTTAAGAATTCTTCTCTCTGTTTAAGAATTCTTCTATGTGTTATTTTTTAATTTGGGGATGATGCATAATACGGATACAACCTTCTACATTGAGGTCCCTTACACTTTACTGACTCAAATCCTTTAATATTTTATGTGCCTTTGTGTGTGTGTTATTCATGTATATGTTTATAACCCCATGATGTAGTGGCCTTTTATGTTCTAACCTTGTTGTCTTGTGAAAATCTTTCTTGACATCTAATGAATTTTTTTTAGGTCTTCAACCTAGGGGCATTCTTCTATGGTTCAAAGAGTTGTCTACTTCCTCTACAGTATCCTTTTTCCATCATGATGTTATTTATGTTTAGTAGATTTCCTTTAGCATACATATCAATGTAGATCCATATGATCGCTATAGTGGGGCCAAAATGTAATTCCATAAAATTGCACCCCTTGCAATTTTACATACATTATTGTATCCACTTTAGTGTCCACTCCCTTAGCATTTGTGTAGGCTCATTTTAGCCACTGCATAAGCCTTTTTCCTCTCAAGATGCTTAGGACCCCTTTTCAACAACTACCTTTGCACGTCAGCTCAACATCAAACCTTGTTCCTTTCTTGTTCTCATCATTTTATAGCATGATGTGTTTGGACACTAGCGCATTGTCTTAATGTCCTATGACATTTTGATATTCAAACAATCGTTTTTGAGTGCCTTGCCACTTGTCAACTACTTTTGTCGGTGGTAACAGACCAAGATGTCTTGTAACGGCTCAAGAAGTTTCTTTTCCCTCCTATTCTCTCTTGAAATGTTATATTTTCAATCCATTTGGTCTTCTTGGATTCTATCTTGAAATCTCTCTTCTCCTTTTGGATATTCTCTCTCTTTCCTCACTCTATCAAGCTTTCACAACTCTCTATAGCTTTCAACAACATTTTCATAAGCTCTCACAACACTCTTTGCTACTCTCTTGGCTCTTGCAAGTATCTCTCTCTGTGGATTCCTTAAGCCTTATAGGTGACATCTTGCTTATCTTGTGTCTTTGAGCATCTTGGGATTATCTCATGATATGGGTTCTCCTCCTTGAGCAGGATTCACTTTTATCACTCTTATGTTCATTTCATTTTTTCTTATTATTTCTCTCTATCTATTTGGTTGTTCGTGGAGGTGGGAACACCAAAATGAGGGTTTTACTGAGGCAAGCCCCTAAATAGCTCCAACATTTTTCCCTTGGTCTTATGTGTGCAAGTGTTGAAGATATTTACTTGCTAGAGGCTTCATCACTCGAGTTTTTGTAAGCATTTTCTTCCTTCCCCTTAGCTTTATCATTTACATTTTATTTCACTTAGTTTATTTTACTTTAGTTCTATTATATTCTACCAGTTCTTGCATGCTGAAAGTTCTTAGTGATCAGATTGTTAGTACTCACTTTGTTGTTTTCTACAGTATTCTCAGTTGTTAGTCTATATGAGACACCAGCACGCCTCTGAGACTCTAGTGTGTTGTGCTAGCGTCTATAGGTCATGTTTCCATCCTTGCTCGATAACTTGTTATTCTTTCTAGAAAACCTCTATGATCCATTCATTCTGGTTTTGAAACTCTCACTATGTTCCTTGAGGTAGTCTAAGGTAGTTTAGGGCAGTTCATTCCTTGGGACTCTCTTGAGAATAAAGAGACTCATGAGTAGCGAATCCCCCTTCTCTATAATGTGTTAATGCATAATCTATTCATCACTTTCTACAAAGGAAATTTTATTTTTACACAAACAATTTCATTTTCACTACTTTTGAAAACTAAAAAAAATGTTACAAAGAAAAAATAGCTTGATTTACAATTTATCCCCTCTACCAAATATTGCACATTAAAGGATATGATACATGCTCCAACGTCTAAGAGATTAACCCATATCCAAAACCTCCTCAAGCATTGCCATGAAGTAAAAACTAGATCCTTTTATATACCATACCTCCCCAATATAGAGGATTTTGGTTCTCAAAACCCATAGAGACTCAATAGAAACTTGGGAGAATGAACCCCTCAACTAAAGAGACATATGCCATCTCACCTTGTGACATAAAATAAATATTAGCCAAGGATTTAGAAAAGTGGATCAATTTCATGACCAGGTGATCGGTTGTACATGAAATTGGTTAAAAGGGAAGTGTTTTAGGACTTCTCTTCACATGGAGATTTTTTTTTTCAATTTCACAGGCTAAAGAGATTATATTAAAATTATATCTAGATTTGGGATGATTCAATTCAACCTGAGAAAGACAAAAGATAGGTGTGCAAGCATCAAAATGGGGTGGTTTTTCAAATTTGAGTTTTTTTCACTTTCCACATGGTAAAATTATTAGTATTCCTTTATAGATAAAAATTGTGTTGACTAGAATACAATATATTTGTTATAGTGTATTTAGTTTTATGAATTGTATGTTTATTTTTTTATCCTAGGTTTATATTTGGCATATAACAATGTAAAATATTTGTTTTGTTTGATTGTAAATATTCAAAATATTTAAGTTTATTTATTTTTCCATATGTAATCAATTTAACTTTATTTTAATATGAAGGATTGTGAACATCATTTATAGAGGCTTAATATTATAGAAAGAATAATTAAACTAAATTTGCATTCTCAATTGAGACTTAATATTATACATGCTTGAATATAGTAAGAGGAAACAACATTAAAAGGAATTGAACAACATAAATTACATTTAATTTTGAACATGATATTGGCTTTCTAATAACTAATAAGAAACATATATAATTACAAATTTTTGGTGTGAATAATAGATCAAAGGAAAATATTTCTAAATTGTTTTTTGTAGAAAAATAATGTGTTTGTTTGTAAGGGAGAAATTTTCCACGTCTCTAAAGAAAAATAAATTTAGTCATTTTAGTTTTGTATGATATTCTCTCAAGGGAGCTCCTAGAACATTCTAATAGTTAAAGAAAATATTATCATGATTCAAAGTTTCAAGCTTTTATTCTCAACAAAATAAGCCTATTAACTCCACTATAAACTTGTGTATGCACACATGATCAATACAACTAAAAGTTTTGTCTTGACTAATTTTTTTTATTAGATTAGCAGGGAAGGGCCCTAGTCCCATACAATAGCTTAACAAAGCAGAAATAGCTCAAAGAAACAGACTGGCAAACAGCATCCAGTCAAATAGCAAAAATAGCCACAACTAATCAAGCAACTATAAAGGATCAAGAAAGGGCACGTAGGCCAAATGTAAGATTTTCTTCAAGGAACGTAGGCCTCTTAACCAAATAAAAAACATAGATAACAAACATAATATAGACATACCATCATATAATATCCATAAGATGATAATAAGTCTTGATAAAACTATAAAAACAAGTAACCAACCCACTAAATAACCAAAAAACCCCAGAGCAAGACACCATTATTTTGCGGTGGCAATCAACTCCCTCATTATTTTGACTAATGTTAGATCTAAGCATATCATCTATTTTATATCTTCTAATAAGCACAAGGTCAATGAAAAATAAAATTTGGAACTTGAGTGATAGTAATGATCCAAAAATGTCAATAAAAAAACCAATTGACACCTAGGACATGTTTCAAGATTAACAAAATTAAGGAAACTTGATAAGAAATAATATTTTTTTTGTCACTCCTAACAAAAGTACGATTTAATTCAACAGGGAGAAACACAATCTATGCATCATAAAAAATAAATTATAATACATATATGGGCTCTCTAATAATGTAGCACTTTCAAACAAAACAACACTTACTTTTAATTTTGTACATAAAAGTTATGGTATTTGCATGTTACTAAAATAATTTTCTTTAGTAAAATCCTTGCAAAAAATCTATCTATTTTAGTACTATTACATGCTTTCTCGTTTGGTTTTCAAACTTACCAATTATTTGAGTCTAACTAAAGTATGAATAATTGAGAACTAAAAACTTCTAATTACATGAAAAATATTAAAAAATATAAAAAACCAAATTTGGAAATTACTAGAAAAACATGGAAAAACTATTTTGAGGCCTTAGATGGTTGGAAATGGCCCTAAAAACCATTTTGACTCTCTTTTCGAGATGCTCCTTCGCTTAAAATTTCCAATCAAATATACTTTTGAGTCAAAAGTTATGGCCTCTAGAAGTCCCTGCATCATTAAAGTAGTGCTTTTACAACAAGGTCATAAAATTTTCAAGATTATTTTAGAACCCTTGGTTCCCTAAGAAACGATTTTTCCTTAGTTTGACTAATTTTTTTTCCTAAATAAGTTCTACACTTAGAGTAATGATAATTAGTCATTGATCTTCTCATTTTGAGTATTTAGAATCTTATGATATTCAAAGGCATATAGCTAAGTATGCATAGGAATTTCATAAAAGGAATAGATATTCTATCTAAATCATTTTCAATGCCATCTACACATCACAAGATAATGATGATGCAATTCTAGACCATCTCAAGAACAAAAGAAATAACTTCTTTCACAAGAGGGATTCTTTGTTCCTCTAATCATATGGTTGGGAGAGATGAGAGTGTATGTGACAAATACAAGAGATAATTCTCTAGTGAATTACTCTAGAGTAGAAACTTCTTGCTCCAATGGAGCTTATTTCCACTTTATAATTGGCATAATACCTGGAACTAGAGGCCCTCCATTCTATGATGATTTAGTGTCATTATTAATTTGGGGAATTTTTAGAGTAGAAATAAGTATGGTTAAATTAATGTTCCCAATTTGGTAGGTATGCTTGATAAATGGATGTTCATTTACACACATTCAATATTTTGCATAGGAACTTGTATGAACATGCCAACAATGAATGTTATAATTCTCATATTTTAAAAGATGTATGTTGGAATTCTAGTAGCATTTCTAGGATGATGCAAACATTCCCATCTAGTATATTATAGGAGAAAAATTAATTTATAAAATGAACCAAAATCTCATAAGCCCTATTGGCAAGGTAAGTCACATAATAGAGGTTCAAAATAGTGACAAATCTTACTATATACCATTATAAAGAGGATGTTGAGCACAAGGCCAAATAGGCCGCACAAGAAAAGATATATTGTGTAATGGATGTGTCCCAAACCAAATATAAATGTATAGATAGGAAGTAGATGTAAAAAAGTAAGAGCGAAAAGTATGAGAATGTAATGAAAGATAGAATCTATAAATGATATAAGAATATATATAGATATTTGAGACTTGTGAATACTTTGTGCAATAAATTTTATTATTTGATAAGTATTGGTCTATAATTCATTTCGATGACCTATTATAGATATCGCAATATAGTTCAAACATTGATCCTTCTACTATTTTAATCACTGGGGTATAAATATAACTCATAGAGAATACCCAGGCCTAAAACTCTAGTCTATGACTTCCACTTTTCTTTTTAGCATTGGTTTTGTTGTTAGGACCTTGGTTAGGCAACGGAGAAGAGATGGGAAATTAAAACAAAATATGCATATTCAAATAAGGATATTGGAGGAATCTATGAAAATTTATTATAATCTACGATAGAATTCCCAGCTAGGTGTCAACTTCGTGAGAGGGGGTTAGCCATCCAAGGGAGGCTAAATGGAAAGGGGAGAATCTCCAAAGAGGATCCTTGAAAAGATGTGACAAATAAAAGTATACATACAATAACTACCATGGGGTTAAATAAAGAGGTAATATAATACCAAATTAATAACACACGTGACTAAAGGAGACAATAATAAATTAAGAGAAGTTATGGAAGAAATTAAGTTGATGAGAAAGTTGAACATGATAGGCCAAATCAGGGAAGAAAGGGGGAAAAAATAAAAAACAAAAAGATAAGAGAGATATCGTAGAAGAATATTAAATTTAGAAAAGAGGGATAATGAGTGTGTCAAGGTGTGTGTTGCTAAGCACACCGATATTGGCACTGCTGAAAAGATAGAAGAAAGAAAAACTAGAAATAAGGATGTAGAATCTTGAGAAACTCCTAATCAAATAACAAACCATTTGGACAAAGAAAAATAAATATTAATAAACATAAAGGGACATATAGAGAGTTATGGGGTATCAAGGAAAGAATTAGAGGAAAACTGTGGAAGCAATCAAGCTCCATCATTATTGCATCTAATTAAATAACCATAAATAAAACTAGATTTATTTAATATCATAGTTAAGTTAGATGACAAATTTATGGAATTCCTTAAGACCCCTAAGAAACTCCTATGCATCAATGATAATTATCTTGAACAAATATTTAATAAGAGTGTAAGAAAATTAAGAAGAGAAGAAATAGAGGAAGGAAATAAAATCATGTCAAGGAAATAATTGTCAACAATAACTAACAAGATGTCATTAATAAATGAAAAGGTATCACCAAAAACCAAATTTCACTTTGAAGAGGCGCACAACCTAAACCATGACCCATCCCCCAAGCCATATAAAATGAGAGTTATTGATACTTCACAAAATGATTATGGATCTTAAGTTTTGGTAATATCCTTATGCTATGAACAATTCCTTTTAGTTTCCAAATAATCCCCAACAACAGTTCTTCTATACTTAATTTTCTAATGAGCCCAATAAGTAATGAAATACGAAGGGGATGGAGGAGAGTCAACCTCTTAATGTTAACTTGATGGAGAGGGAGGTTAATCCTCATGATGAACCCTAGGAGCAGAATAAGTTGGAGAAAAATATTTTTAGTCACTATCATATGAATTTGCTATGGAGGAAGGAAGAATGTGAGAGGATGAGCTATGAGAGCTTTCCTTCAAATGCACACTATGCTTAACAAAGAGCTCGTGTTTCTTAAGATCCAAAAGTTGACATCCTTTGACATCATATATTTGTATCCAACAAAGGTGTAGGGCCAACTTTGAGGTTACAAATCCCTATGCTTCTATTGGTGTGAATAAGGTGTTTTACCTAACTAGTCCTCTAGTAGGTCTTATTCACATGTTAAGTTTACTTAGGTCCTAAGAATCTTTCCAGAAGTCTTAGTTGTCATTTAGATCATATCTTATCTTATGACATTTAATTCTTGAGTCTTGGTTCATTGAATATTTGTTGAGCTAGTTGTCTCATGTTATAGGATTAAGACACATGTTGTGATCTTATCTAATCCTACCTCTCACCTTTCCTTTATAAGCAATACCATTTACACTTTGTAATATATCATATCAAGCAAGCTATTTGTTATAACCCATTGTGCTACCACTTATTTTCTTTTACCTAGAGTTAGGTGAAAATGCTTGAAATGAGTGTATTTATGCTTTATGTGTTTTGGAAATATGAAGAATAAATGTTAATTCAATTTTATGTTATGAAATGATTCTAATTGTGAAAATATATGATCCAAATGAATGTATATTTTTCAGCTAACTACTATTGCAAAGTGTAAAGTTGGATGCAGGAAAAGTATCAAGCCTCCTAACAAGAGGGGAAGTATCACTCAAGGAGAAGAACTTGGTCTTGTAACCTTTGATAAAAGACCTAAACTGAGATTTCACACACACACACACACTTCTAGTTTGTTCAAGTCGGGAAAATAGATGGGGAATAGTAAGTTATCTTTAGTCTTGCTTGCTTTTATATTTGTGAGTTTTCTTGCTTAGGAGTCTAAGTATTGAGTCTCTTTGATATATGTGAGTTCTTCTTTGTGTGTTTATGTTTGATCGATGGAATATATATGCATAATATGTATATATGTGTGTGTTTGTGTGTGTGTGTATGCATGTTTCAATGGAAAACTCATACACATGAGTAAATACATGCATAAGAATACGTAGATAGACATATCTACACATGCTCATGTACAGATTACCCATATGCATGGGAATGTCATTCGAACAAGGAGACATATACATACACATATATATATACCATGTATATATATATCAATTGATATGACTATGAATATATGTGCTTAAATATAAGGTGTGATATATATAGTATATAAGAATGTACATACATATATATATAAACCTACAAGTATGTATTGACGAAAAGGATAGGTCCAAACTAGTATGTTAATATATATACATATATACACACGCTTACATTAATATGTGAATTTGTATTCAATTATCAAATAATGTGTTATATAAACTTGTGAATCGAGATATATACAAATATATAAATATAAATATATATATACATATAAATATAAATATATATATACATATAGACTATAAATATAAATATATATATATATATAATGATTATGTATATTTGATAATGATAACACTGGATTACTTAACCAACACATAGCATTTAAAGTATAGTCTATGCTAAGTAATGTGCACAACATAGTAACAAAGGGTTTAGCGCTATGTAAACATCGTGTACATATCAAGTGATGCTTTAAATATTTAAAGTGCTATAATGTGAAATATTTACAAGGCCATGTATAGAGCACTTAGTTATCAATGCTTTCCAATGTGTAAACTTGGCTACCAAGACTTTGTCAAAATAGAACAATAGTAAGTGATCATGCACAGAAAAAGTATCAATCAAGTCAAACAGTAAAAATCGACCCATGCAATATGGCACGAATGATATAATGTGGTGAGAACTAATAAAGGCATGAGTCGAATAGAAGTGTAGAGAAGTAAAAATAAAGAGCAAATGATTTACATTGCAAACAAAAGGGGGAATTTCATTATATTCATTCGGGGTAAAAATACATTCAATACATGGGCTTTTTTAAAGCCATTGTTTTCCTATGAATAACTACTCCAAAGTGAATAACCACTCCAAATTCCCCTACGGGAATAACTTCCTCAAAAAAAAACAATTAAATTATTTATTACTAAGCTAACAACTAATTTACTAAATGTAAACTTTAATTTCCAACAACCCCCCCTTAAAGTTTGCATAATAAAAAAAAAAATTCCCCCTTAAGGTTTACAACAGAAAAAAATGAAAACCAAAATTTTGTATCAGCATCAACTTAAACTCATTTGGCTAGGCAAATGTCTTAAGCATCAACCCAAACTCCTCATGTCTAGGTAAATGTTTGATTACCAACTCTTCATCAGCATTGATCCAAACTCCTCTTGTCTGGATAAATGTCTAGATTACCAACTCTGCATCAACATTGATCCAAACTCCTCATGTCTAGATAAATGTCTGGATTACCAACCAACTATGAATTGAAACTAACTCCATTATCCACAATAACACACCTACAAAATTATGGATCAAGACATAATCATCCACAGACCAACAAAACACTACATGGCCCATCTTGCTCCTAAAAGGACTCGAGATGAAACAAAATTTGCTTCTCATGCAAAATATCATCCCTAAGTGAGAAGCTAACTCAGGATGGCAGTTGTTCTCCTGCCTCCATTTCCTCCAACCTCCAATATGATCCCTATTTAATTCTTAGAGAACATATAAATCTTCATTTTCTTGATCATACAATGGCATATTACAATATATTTCTCCCTCTTCCTCAGTGGCGATTAAAGCATTATCTATTTTTAGCTTGCCATCAATAAGATCTCTAGCACATTGAATGCAATTTACTAAAATGTGTCCTCTTTGGTTATAATAGAAGCATTTGAATTTATTCTTTCCTATTGAAGCATTATTTTTCCCTGTGACAAAGTAAGTAGATTCAACAATAGTCGAGTGAGTTTTAGAGACTCTTTTATCTTCATCAATCAAATAAGATATCACATTTTCTAAGCTCAGGCTTGGATTCAATTTGCTTAAAGTAAACACAACATTGTCAAAACTTGAGGGCATGTACTATTTAATAAAATAGCTTTTTTATCATCATCATCAACTACACAATCTATTCCAACAAGTTGATTAAGAAGAGAATGAAATGTACTAATATGCTAAACAACACTATCACCCTCATTCATTTTCAAACCAAAAAGTTTTTGCTTCATTCCCATTTTAGCACTTGAAGCCTATGAACCAAATAAAGAATTAAGACTTTCCCATATTTGGTTTGAGGTTTTTTTCAAATCAATATGATGTAAATATGCATCAAATAATCCAAGACCAATAATTGTTGTAGCTTTACAATCTTTTGCTATCCATTTTAATAGTTCATCTACATCTTGTGGTTTTTTAATAGTTTCATTAACAATCTCCTAGAGATCTTTTTCTATTAAAAGCAGTTGCACTTTGACTTTCCATGCATGAAATTCATGACCCTCAAACTTCGAAATAAAATATGGTTTCTCCATTTTAAAATAAAATCAATCTAATCATTTATCACTCAATTTTTATAGAATAATAGAGAGATCATAAATATCTAGAATCAATTGAAAATTTTAGTTTTTTTTTTAAATCTCATACAGTATCACCTCCTTACAAGTTGTTGGTTCACAATTGAAAAAATGCTTAGCAAAGACCAAAAAATAGATTTTGATCTATATGCTAAAAACCCCTTCAAACACCTTCTGCACAACAAGCCTCCATACACTCTTTAATCACAGGAACACATGAACCACTAATGCTCTAATACCAATGTAGCACAATAAAAATAAAGAGAAAATGATTTACATTGCAAACAAAAGGAGGAATTTCATTATATTCATTTGGGGTAAAAATACATTCAATACATGGGATTTTTTAAAGCCATTGTTTTCCTGTGAATAACCACTCCAAATTCCCTTACGGGAATAACTTCCTCAAAACTAACAATTAATTAATTTATTACTAACCTAACAGCTAATTTACTAAATGTAAACTTTAATTTCCAACATAAAAGTATATTTCTCAATATGCATTTCTAGAATGTGAAGCATTTTGAAAAATGCATAAATAGTCAAGCACGCAGTTGTTCCAAGTAAGTCGACCTGTAGGAGTCAATTTCATTTCTAATCATCATTCTTGTTTGTTTTAGCATCGACTCATTCACTTTGGCTACATATGTGTTTGTTGTGCAATGAATTTAGTTGCCACCTTATCTTTTGACTGTTGAGTCGAACCTCTTGAGCTAAGAAGTGTCATTCTTAATACCATGTTTCTAGCCTTAGTTGTTGATTCCAGTGTATAAATAGAGGTTCTCTCAACCTCAATAGGGATGCATATTTTCTGCATTCATGCTATGATTTTTTGAGTGATTGCAATCTGAATTTTTGAATTGTGTGAGATTTGAGAGTTGTGATAGGTATTTGAGAGTGAGATTTTAGTGAAAGTGAGAAGGGTTATTTTAGGGAAATTGCATACTAAATTGAGGGTCCAGGATAAGATAGGAATCCAATTCGATCAATTGGAGCATTGCATAAATAGGCATGTTGATTTCTACTCTCTTATTATTTTATGTTTGAAATGATTGTGTGTCATTGATTGTTTGAATTAGAGGATTATATCATCTATTTATAGGAAAATATTATTTTAATCTCAAGAGAATTGAAATGATCGCTTGTTGTACTTTGTGTTAAGATCTATTTTGCTTGAATTGTTTGTACATATTCCATATTAAGGAATAGGTGGATATAGAGGGATTAAATACTACATTGGGGACACAGCTTTCATAGCTAAATGTTTAAACTAATTGAGTCTTAAAGTACTATGATTTACTTAGTAGATGAGATAGTTAAACATAGAGCTAATAGGTTATTCTTGGGGTTAGGATAATCCAATGGAGGGGACAGCCTATGCATAGATTATTAATAGTCAATACAAATTGAACCAGGAAGGTGGGTGAAATAATTAACATCCACTCGAGATACTAGGGGATAAATACTTTGGCAAAAGTAGTTTAAGTTGCCATTGTTTACACTGTTAGTTCACTGTGATCCAAATTCACATACTAGGTTGAGGAATGTCATATATGTAGGTTGTAGCCACTGTGTGATAGATCTAGATATGGAGGACATAACACCAAGCTCAAAAAAGGTCAACATTTATTATGAGGTTACCAAACCAATCTCTTTGTCGAAGGGTAGTGCCATCTATCAATTTGATATTTGTGCAGGGGACCACAATTAGTCCAAGGTTAGTGTAAAAGTGCTTGAGTGATGCTTCTCCCCATCAGTAGGCGACCAAGATTTGGATGGGGATTTCCAAGACTATTCATTCTTCTTTTTCTAGTAAGCTTTGTTGAGCCTTGTTTATGTATTGTGTATCCATTGTGATGGAAAGATTGTAAAAGTGAAATGATATCATGTTATCATGTACTATGTAATCATTACTTTGGAAAATTGTAATACTTTAATTTAATGCAATAAAAAAAATTTAAAAATATATTATTTCAAATGTGCATGCCATCTTTATAGTTTTGAAAGAAAAAAATTTATTGCTCTTAATGGATAGATGCTTAAACTATTTACCTAAGGTTAAAACTTAGGAAAGTTACTATGTAGAATAGTGGGCATGTTACATGTGGTATTAGAGCTACCAAGTTCAGCTCTAGAACCTATGTTCTTGCTATTTTTTCCCTTCCAACATTATGAATCTAATGTTTGGAAAATTCTTGTGCTAGGATGGTGTGTCTCAAGTTAACTGCAAGAAAGTCGGTGATAAAAAATGAGCGCTACCTACGGGCCAAGAAGGAAAAAGAAGCCCTTGTTCATATTATTGAGGGAACCAACTATGACAATGCCATTTGGCTAAGTGATACCGATGCAATCAGTCATTATCTATCATAGATTAGTCAAGAGAAAAGAAGGATGAGAGATGAAGCCAATTTTAACAATTTACCATCTGTCTCTCTCGCCAAATTAGACTCATTATCACTTTCTAGGGGTATTCCATCAAAATGTAGTGTCAGTCCAACATTGATATTTAGGAATCCTCGAGTAGTGCCTATGGATGAAGTAATTGCTATTGCCTATACTAATGAATTAGAGGGATATGTTTCCCAAAACTATGTATCAAAAGATAAGTCTGAAGGATACTATCCTTTTTGGGATAGAGAAGAGAAAAATATTAAGAGATGAGCAAAATTTTGAGTGGTATACCCCATTGAGCTATGTATCTAAGAGTTAATCCAAAGGATACTCTCCTCTTGACTATTTAAAGTCATTCTATGTAAAGAAAGGATATTGGAACTTTGTTGTAAGGAAAGCAACGGTGCGAAAACAACTTTCCTAATGTCAAATCCACAGGGAAGTAAGCAGACAATACTTTATCTTTTTTTTTTCTAATTACAATTCAATTAAGATACACATGAAAGATTTGCAGAAATAGAGAAGATACTCAAAGACAATGAACAACATATTTACGTGGGAAACCCTTTCGGGAAAAAACCCACCACACCAAGCTGAATCTTTTTATATTACGGTAACAACAATTACATACAATTAGAGATACAACTCTCTGGTATTAGTTCACAATAGCTTCATTCACTATTCATTTAGTTACAAAAATGCTCTCATCAATCCAATCTTACTCATCATGATTTCAAATCAGAATCAATCCTTTAAATCTTATCGCATTCTGATTTTTGCCTTCTGTTCATCCTTATCCGCCAATGCTCCATCGAAGAAAGTTTCCATGCCTTTTTAGATTTTTCCTTGCATGCAGTTTTTCCAGTGTTGCAACTGATGCAAAAATCCAACCGTCATCTGTTTGAACACTACTTCCTCTAATTGGTCCAGCGGGATGCCACATAGGATGGTCACACAGTCAAAGGCGATCAAACTTTGTTAAGATATCTATGGAGATTACTCAATGTTGTCTCCGGATACAAAGTCTTCTATATTGATATCGCCAAAGCTTCCAATGGTAGTCAGCCAAGACGCTTTACCAATGCTCACAAAGCATATTGATTTCCACTTTCACATCGACAAGACTTCCATTCGGCCAAAATTTTGTCGAAGTCTCCCTCAGCTTCACCAAGCATCCGATAGTCGGCAAGACATCTCGCCTTTCGCCGACTTCATACTGAAGCTCACCCGTTCATCGAAGCCCGGAAAGACTTAAGTCTTTCGCTAAGACCTTACATCGGCCGAACATGTCACACCGAAGCATCGAAGAGTCGGCGAGACTTATCATCTTCGCCAAGACCTTATACCGAGGTCTTAAGTCACCCCGAGCGCTACATTCACCAGTCGGCAAGACTTATGTCTTTCACCGAGACCACATACCTAGAAAGTGCCCAAAAGGATACTATCCTTTTGGGATAGAGAAGAGAAAATATTAAGAGATGAGCAAAATTTTGAGTGGTATACCCCGTTGAGCTATGTATCTAAGAGTTAATCCAAAGGATACTCTCCTCTTGACTATTTAAAGTCATTCTATGTAAAGAAAGGATATTGAAATCCTTGTGAATAAATGAAAGAATGTGTTTTTTTATCAAAATTTGTGTATGAGAACCTCAATGAAATTTATTTATGAATATTTTCTCTTTTAAAATGTTTCCTATGTATTTAGTAAACCATGATAGGATCTAATTTAAGATGAAACTCTAGGTATAACTATACTTAAGACAGTGGTTAGGACAAGAACTAATCTTGGAGGGAGCCAAGAGGTTGGACAAGGTATGGATAATTTCAAAGCCAAGTTGGATCAAATTCTAGAAATCATGAATGAAACTAATGCAAGGATAGGAAATCTTGAGCAAGAGGTGAGGGGAAAAGAAGGAGAGGAGGACGAAGAAGTCCCACACAATGAAGAAAATGAAGAAGTTCCCAACAATGAGGAGGAAGGAGAGGATTCTAGAGACCACACTAAATATGGAGATCAAGAAAGTGTTAGAACTCAATCATATTATGATGGAACCAAGAGAAAGTGTATGGAAACTAAATTATCTAGGGATATGAGAAAGATTACTCCTCCTAAATTCAAAGGAAGCACTAGCATGTGTGGGGAGCATTCCAATTAGCAGGAGAAGCCTCTAATTGGTAGATGGATAAGAAGATGGAACTTGAAATTAGTTCCTTAAAGCTGACTCAAAATGAGTTTGTTGAGATTTTTCGAAAGAGGTGGTTACCTCAACTCTTTTTCAATCAAAAGCTCATTGTTTTTCAGAATCTTAAGCAAGGAGAAATGTCAGTGAATGAATATTGGGATAATTTCACTCATCTTTTGAGGTATGTGCCAATGTACCAAAAGGATGAGCAATTTCAAACTAGAAAATTCATTATGAGACTTAATAGAAAAATAGGTGGAGAGGTGGATGTACATGGAACAACCACTATGGACCTAGTATATGAGAAGGAAATCAAGCAAGAGAAAAAGCTCAAAGCCATCTTGGTCTACTAGGAGAAGAAGAATCGAAAGAAGAATATAGGATCTCAATTTAAACAAGCTCCCAAGAAGTTTAATGAGGGGCATGAATTTCAAAAGCATGGGGAAAAAGGATCTCACAATAACTAGAATGAGTCAAGGAGGGA
>VDFB02215881.1:0-46767 GCA_007258455.2 Sequoia sempervirens
CTAGGAGATAATAATAAAGTTACCTAGACCTAATCTACTAACCCTAGACTCTAGTTCACAACAATCTATTGGTTACATTGCTTCCAGATTTAGACAATTGAATGTTTTACAAATACAAGGTTAACTGTTATTCTAGGTGGAGTGTCATCACAACATTGCAAAGGTTACCCTAGTGTTTCTTTCTAGGTTCCGGCCCCCAACCTTGGGTTACCCTGGTAACCTCTTACGAAACCCAGCCCCAATACAAATCATTGTGGAATCGAATGTTTTTTGAAGACACAAGACACTGATTTTCCATTCCAGGCCTTCTCATCTTATACTCAAGACTGAAATAGCTCAAGAGTCATAAACGAGGCATAACATCTTATTAAGAGTTTTAATCTAACTATTGTGTTCTTTAATTATCACTGACTTACTAATTATTTGTAAGTTACCCTAACACCACTTTGTGTGTCGGCCCTTACAAATAGCCACTCCCCTAAACATAACATGGATTTCTAAGTTTTCAAGACTAGGGTATACAAAGTGCACAATGTACATCTCACAATAACAAATAACCCTTAACGGTATCGAAACATCATATTTACTACATGCACAACCCAAGTTAACTCAAGAAATACATTTGAACAATAAAACACCCTTTCTACACAATTCATTCTAGAAGACTTTACAACTATAACTTTCTAAATTTGCCTAAAAGAACTCAATAAAAGCAAATTAAGAAAAGTAAAAATCTATAGATCGGATATACTAAATCCAAATACATTAGTTTGTAATCAACATAATATAATTCATTTAAATATAGGATCTATTTTGAAAACAATGAATGTAATTGTTTCATTTAATCTACTCTTTCAATTTTCTCAAATTCTCTATATATTGTATTCTATAATTTCACAATTTTAATTTTCTCATACATCATAATCCAAAGAAAATATAATTTATCTCAAAAATTATTTTCAAAATTATTTTTCCTAACATAAAATATATATTTATAAAAAAAAATATTCATTTAATCATATATATAATCTCACATTATATATATATATATATATATATATATATATATATATATATATATATATATATATATTCATATATATATATATATATATATATAAATACAAAATATTTCAATAACATTTAAGTACATTAGAGATTTAATGAATACATATAAAATCAGCATGTTATACATTAAAATAAATTCGTACTTTATATTTTTTATAAAATATATAATCTAATGGTTGGTGTTGCTTCATGACCTCCTGTGGGAGAGCCGATATACCATTTGCACCAGCTGACCATGGCGTGCCCCGTGCACAAGTGGTATTTCTTCTACCCACATCGATGGGGAGGTTTTAGGCCCTCCAGAAACCCTCGAAATTTTAATTTTTTTAAGAAATAGAAAATTTTCAAAGTGCTTTCCCTACGTCAACAATTTTTAAAGTTAATGCAGATTTCGATTTCTAATAAATCAATTTTCATGATCAGTATTCATAAAATAATTCTTATGTATATATATATATATATTTATTTAATATATATATGTATATATAAAATCTATATACATATATATAAAATAATAAATATATATTTATAATTAAACAGAATTTACACAGTAAATAATTTACTGGAAATAGATAATTTCTTTCAATTGAATTCTCTACAGAATTAAGAAATTTATCAATAAACATATTTTATTTCATATAATTTCAATTCAATCACAGATCTCCAAAATGATCTACCTTTTTAACAAATAATTTAATCATGAAACCTTCAATGGTTTTGTAAATTTTCATCTGTAGCTTTTTCTACTGTATAAAATAAATCTCTGTTTGCCCCTATTTGTTTCCCTATAATTTTCTTGTTTTTACAATTTTTCACAGAGATTTAAAAATTTAACAGCAGAAAATTTTCTTTCCTTTCTCATCTAAAATATTTCATAGATCTTTCCTACTATAAAATCTTTACAAAAATTCCCGAGAAAACAAAACACAGGAAAAAAAACTAAACTAATATTTTCTCAAACATTCTTTTCAAAAGAAATCAAATTATACAAAGAAGAATACCTGTAGCTAGGGTTGCTGTGAAATAAATCCTCACATTTGCTTGTGCTTTATAATCATAGAAGCTTCTTCAAGCAAACACAAAGATCTTCCCTAGGGATCTTCACAAATATACAACCCAGGATGCAAAGAAATATAATTTCTAAGAAAAAGATAAATTTTACCACGGCAATTTTTTTTTAATTTCCCCGTGAAGAAATCTGATAACCCTACCGTAATTCCCAGATCCCAAATATCCTCTGAAAAATTTCTCAACAAACCCAATAAATGAAACTTACACACATGTCGAGAAGATGCAAAAATATCTCAACCACTTCTCAGATAACTTTTCAAATTGCATGCACATAATAATTTTATTTAAATCTAAAAATTCAAATTCAAATAGCCTGCATTTATTTGTTAATATAAATTGCCATTTCCACAAATTAATCCAATTTTCAAATAATAAATCTATCCACACAGTAAAATAATTTAATTTAATTAATTTATTTATTTATTGAATTAAATGAGTTTAATCTTTTAAAATCAAACCATTTAACCAAATAAGCTAATTAATAAATTAAATAACAAATACTAATTTCTTCAATATTTTAAAAATTAATTTAAATAACAATAATTAAAGCACAATAAACTGTCATTAAATATTAACTACGTTTACCTTACAAACAATTTTTTCAAACAGAAGAATACGAAACAATCCTGTGACTCTGACTAAAACAGACGATGTACTAAGACCAGGATTATAGATTAGACTAGGGTGAACCAAACTACTATCTCCCGATCAACATATCCGTTGAGTCTTGACACGCTTAGACCTGAGTACCCAGGTGGAGTCGGTGTCATGTACCTGCAATTCCTGCAACCAAACAAATAACGAGCATACATATATATATACATATATAAATAAAGCATTAAACAGACACACCGTGCAGAGAAAATCACGAATATCACAGGTCACTCGCAAGCGAGTGATGCGATTCCGTTCTCCACACCAATACAGGTCACAACAGACTGACGAAATAAATAGCTGTTAGTCCACCATAAACATGTTCATAGCAATAATCAACTGAAAGTAAACTTCTACGCTATATCAAATCATGTCTGAAATCAATAATCACCAAACAATGTATCATCATGTCACAGAGTAAATCCACTATCGCTCAAAACTAGTGATCAAAATATCCAAACAAAGTATCATAGTCTAACAGTATAAAAACATAACAGCAGAAAGCATAAGCATAAATGAAGGGGTACTACATGGATGATTTGATCCTTACAGATGGTTCATCCTCCATGATCTAGAATGTTCAGCGAGCTTTTATGGAGTAGTTTGAGATGACATATCTCGACCTTATACACTACTTTCTTGGTTTACAAGTTATTTAGTCTTCTTATGGGATTTCCATATTTCAACAAAAGTATACTCTTTGCATGCTTCAATTATTTTGCATTCTTGATTGCAAGCCTACCCCCACACCATTCCATTCAGGTGTTGTAATGTCTTCAATTTATATTAATCCTTTAGTAGATGATACATTATACAAGTACTTGGTTGGTAGTCTTTTGTACCTGACACATTAGCATCCTGGTCTTTCATTTGTAGTTGGCCTTTTCTATTGATTCTCACATGATCCACTTGAGAGTCATTAGAAAGCTTCCAAATGAATTTTGAGATATATTTAAGGAACCTCACATTATGGTATTCACTATACATCAAGATATCCTCAAATTATTGGCTTCACTAACTTAGATTGGGTTGGTGATGTCAATGATAGGAAGTCCACTTTTGTGTTTGTCTTTTTCCTTGGTTTTGGCCCCATTACATGGTCTTGCAAGAAGAAATCTGTTATTGCATTATAATCCATAGAGGTTTAGTATCGTGCAATAGTTTTAGCCAGCTAGGAGGTTTTGTGGCTTCAATAGTCATTGACTGAGTTTGGTTTTCCTCCTAATAGTCCCACTATTCTTTGGTGTGACAATCAAAGTGGCATTCACATTTCTCGCAATGTAGTGGAGCATCAGTGTACTAAGCACATAGATATCCACATGCACTTCATATGGCAATTGATTCAAGATGGTTTTCTCACCTTGGAGTACATGCCTATAGAGGAGTGGGTTGTAGATAAATCTTCACAAAACCTTTGGCATCACCTCACTATCTTTATCTGCAATCAATGCTTGGGGTGAAGGAAGTTTTTATTGGGGGGTCTTCATGAGACCTTCCTTCCTTCATGTTTTTTTTACATGCTTTCATCTCTTTTCGGAGTGGAGTTTTTCCCATGAGATTTTCTCCATTTCTCCACTTTTTAGAGACCCTTTAGTTTTATTGGGTACCTCATCAAGCCTAGTTGTTGCGACCCATTCATGATTTATTTACTTTTTATGCATTGGTTTTTAGAGTTTTTTAGCTACTTCCTAAGTTACACTTAATGGGGGGTGTTAGAGTTATCATGTATTAGAGAATAATTAATTAATCTTTAATTAATTATTATTCTAATTCTCATACACTTAAGCTAAACTTAGGATTTCTTTATTAGTTAACTCAATGCTTTATTTATGTTAACTACAGAGATAATATTAGATCCTTTTTTATCATCTCATATGATGTTGACACTTGTCATGATCTAGGCCCTTTATCATTATGGTTTATCTTATAGAGCATTCATTCTCTCTTATATTATTCATTCTGTAAGTAGTTTCTTTTTGAGGAATAACAAATCTTTTTTTTGCAGAGCTCTTAAGTAGAAAGTGTTTTGTTCATTGTTTGATCCTATTCTCATGTTATTCATAGATCTAAAAAATAAAAAATCATAACTATCCACTATAAGTGAGTCATTTATAAAATATGATGCTCATTTAAACAAGTATTCTTGTCAGTGTGAAAATATATTATTCTTATGTGTACAACTATTGGGGTAGTAATGTATATGCATTGGAGTATTTCATATTAATAGTTTTTCCTCTCACAAATATAAAAGGTGATCACAATAAATACTTTTAATTTTCCCATTGAATGTGAAGGATTTCCAAAAAAAATTAGTGTTCAACTATTGATCCATTTTAAAATAATAATGTGTTGTTTTCATAACAAAAAATAGTTTTTTCTGTTCAACTATTGGCCCATTTGTGTTGGATATAAAAGTTAGAGATAACAAAGACTTATGGTTACTTATAGGTATTTGGTCCATTTAGGTTGAATATAAGTTTTTGATTAATGATAAACAGGTTTTGAAGGCTTCTCAAACCCTATACAAAAAAGAATAGTGGTAGTAAAGATAAAGCATTGGACTGCCCACCTAAAAAAAAACAAAAACAAGTTGATTACCAGAACATCAGTAGACCATAAATGAAACCAACAGCAAAAAACAAAGACAACAAAGAAAAAAAATGGCCATTAGATAAGTTATTTGAGCATCCTTTCCACTTCCAAGTCCTTTGATGATATCTTATCGTGCATCTCCATGATTCCTTCCACATCCTACCTAGGGACCATTTTGCATTTCTTAGTTTTACTCTTAGTACACACACTCGGTCCAGCACCCAAGTCCATGGTCTACATCTCCATTACGGCACTCTTCCCCCTTTCCTTGCTCACCTAATCACTAAACAATCCTCTGCCCTTCCATTCTTTTTCCTTCTTGTTGAGGAAAACTAGACCTTCAGCTGAAGCCTCTAACTTTTCCCTATTAAGATTAATGATTGTGTCCATGTCCTTACGGAGCTTCCTGTTATTCTTTTCCAGCAATGCCAGCCTCGAACCATAGTATTTTTTTAGGTTAGCCTACTTGTCCACCACATAGCCGACACTGGAATTTAACGACTTGGAAAAATTGAAGATGGCATCCTTCTCCTTAAGACTGTGAAGAGTGGAAATATTACACTAGGAAATAGTGATGTGCTTATTGTGGAGGTCTTGCACCTCTTACACTAGCCACATCAATAAATTAAAATAAATTTCACCCTTTCTTTCACCATACCTGACACATACAAATAGTCAATATCCCCCCAAAACAAACCCCTTCCCTAATGTGAACCAGTAGGAGGATCCTCATCTTGAGACACATCAGGGATAAACTTGTCCTTCCCCTATCCTTGGAAGCCAACACCTAAGCAGAGTCATCCACATTAAAAACAGAATTCACCTTATGAGAAAGAGGGGACCCACCGTCACCATCATAAGCTAGGTTCGAATTCCCTAGATTCACCATCCCACCATCCTGAATAGCCTCCACCACCTCCTGGATTTTAACCCCCATATCCTTAGAGCATCCCTTGGCCTTCCTACCACTACAAAGCCCCTCCTCTTCATCCTCCACAAAAACCTAATTAAGTTTGTGCTTAACACATGGGAGGGAAGGTTTTTCCTTAGAAGTAGAGGGTTTCTCCCCTCCAAACGAGGGCATATAATCAAGGTCTTATTGTACCCATCAGACCATCCCTTTGAGTCCTCTTTAATTTATGTTTTCTCACTCTCTCGAATCTCCTCAACCCGACATTTCCTACTCCCTTTCCTCTTCTTTTTTGAAACAGGGGAATGAGGAGCATCAACTATATAGTTGGTTTTAATAAAATCAACTATGAGAAACATCAAACCCTCATGCAAAAAAGGGTTTCTAGGTTTCTTCCTGGAATTCAAAATTCCTTCCTCCAAATATGACAATAGGTAAAACGGGAAGGAAATGAGCTTATTATGTCAGAAGTGATTCAACAAAACAAAATGGTGACCATGCAGCATCATGTATCTACCATCCAAGGTAAAGTATTGCTTCAACGCCATCACCACATCCTACCAGATAGGTTTAATCTTGGACCTATCATACCTGCCACAATCCAGTCTAACCATTTTAGCATGTTCTCTGTCCCAAAGAAATTTTTTCCTAGCCGACTGCGAGAGGTTCTTATCCCTATAGAATTTCCTTCCTTCCATCAACATATCAGTCACTTCCACAATAAAATATTCATTAATCATGGCATCCCTTCCAAACATGTTGAGAACACAGCCATGCCAAGCATCAACGAAATCTTTAGAAACACTAGCCTTAAAGCCATGCAACCTTTCCATAAAAGGAATCACCCCACCCTTTTGCAGGATAGCCCAAACATTAGCATTGGCCTTGAAGTCATCACAGGAAAGTGGTTTCGTTATGCATCTATCCCCACCCATAATCAAAAGCTTTGCACTTATAGAGAGAAGCCACACATAAAGACAGAAAAACAATAAGGTGAAAGGGAAATGAACACCTAGAAAGCATGTGTGTCTACCAAGACCGGTACCAAGAGAAATAATGAAAAGGAAGCTCATACAACTCAGATTTGAATTCCCACAACTTCTCATAAACATCACCTACGCAGAGTGTCTAATCAACCAAAAAACTCCATAATATCCATGCATTCCAATAGTCGAGGAGGTAGCCAATGCGAACATGCTAAGATATGTCATTATGGATTAGATTGCTTAATTTAATGGGTAGGGAATCATTCGCCTCCCAAAACCTTGTAGACATCACCCCAAGATTCATCACCCAATCTTCCACACAATTCACCTCTTTAAAAGCATGAGAAATATATATTTCATCAAATTCTTGAATCAAAGCAAGGGCATCCAAAATGAAATTTTCAATAGTCCAAGAGGGGGGACCCTTAGACAATTAACAATATTTATTGAATCCCATTCGATCTAGAGCTTTGAGATCCCCTTATCTCTAGCCAACTTAATGCTATGATAGGCTACAACAACTTTAGCAAAGTGGTTTTTCTGGACTCCCAAAGGGAGCGCCACCACTGAGACTAACCTACCATTGTGATCTCTTAACACTCTCCCACAACTAGCAGGACACAAATTACCTTTAGCCGAACCATCAAAGTTAATTTTATGCCAACTAGGAGGAGGAGAAAACCAAACAACCCTTTCCCTATCCAAATTAGCCTTCTTCAATGGTTTAGCAATATCACAAGAAAGTTTCCAATGGGTAGACACCACAACATCATAATCAAAAACCCTCACCCTACCCAAAATATCAATTTTCTCAACCACTAGCAAAAAATTCTTCCTGATTGATGACACAACTTTGAAAAAAGGGAAAGAGGGGTAAGGGAGGCATCCTTGAGAAATTATATTGTTCCTCTCCTTCCATAAGCTCCAAATAATATGAGAGAGCATAAGAGACCAAAGTAGACTCAAGGAAGGATTAGAAGAAGGTGCATGCCATTGGAGCCAAAGCTCCCAAACTAAAGAAGGGAAAATCCATTCTACTCTCCATAGGTTGAGAAAGAGAGACCAGACTTCTAGACCATAGCTACACCCAATAAACAAGTGAGAAATGTCCTCCACACCATCTTGCATAGGTAGCATATGTTAGGCATGGAGAAACCTCTTTTCCATAGATTGTTAATGGTTAAGATTTTGTCCTGCACCGTTAACCATAAAAACATGTTGATTTTGGGAATCAACTTTGAAGACCGAACCAAGCTCCACAGTGGCCTAGGTCCCATAATATCATTGAGGGAATTAAATGAAAACACAACTAAATACAACCCATGCAGAAGCGTTCTCCAAATCACCTTGTCCCTCTGGAGGGAAACAAGGATATGAATTTTAGACACCTCACTATACAGATCCATGAGCTCTGGAAACACCTCATGGATCCTTCCTCACTCCCCATTCATAATATAATCAGCAACATAACTCTTGAATTCTCTAATACACAAGTCCCTCCAAGGAGCTTCCTAATTAGAATCTTGCAACGGACCGTGCCCAAACCACCAATCATCCCAAAATAGGATATCCCTACCATTTCCAACTGACCATTAGATGCCAACAAAAATAACACCCTTGGATCTGATGAGGGAATTCCAAAAGAAAGAACCTGAGGGAGGAGAGAAATCCTGTCTCAAAAACTCCCAAAATCTATCCACCTGAGCAAGATATTTGGAAGCTAGGATCTCCAACCAATCCTTCTCACCATAGAGGAAGTTCCATAGTTGTTTGGTGACAAGAGCCTCACTGAAATATTTTATCCTATGTAGGCCTAATCCACCTTGGTGCTTCGAATGGAAAACCTCCTCCCACAACACCAAACTCAACCTCTTCTTGTCCTCCACACCAGACCAAAGAAATCTTTTCTGAATACTCTCAATATTTTCCCAAAAAAATTGAGGCATCTAAAAAAGGTTGAGAGCATACAATGGGAGATTCTACAATGTGGATTTAATTAGCACCAATTTTCCAACCTAAATGAGTAGAGCACCTTTCTAACCAACTAGCTTAGCATTTCCCTTATCAATCAAACCATTCCAAAAGGACTCATGAGCCGAATTAGCTCTGAGAGGAAAACCAAGATAGGTCAAAGGAAGAGATCCTATCTAACATTAAAGAATACCAGCAATTTTTTGCATTCTTCTTTCTGGGATGTTGAGGAAGAAGATCATGATCTTGGGGAGACTCACCAATTGCCCCAACACCACCACATACTTTTGGAGAGTCAATTTGATAGTCCTTGCTTCCGTGATAGATGCCTCACCCAAGATCAAAGTATCATCAACAAACTATTGATGTGAACAGGGGAGCAAGGAAGAAGGTATCTAACCCTACAGAGAACCCAAAGAAAGCTTCAGCTATAATGACCTGCCCAGAGTATTAGCTAGAATAATGAAGAGGAAGGGTGAAATTGGATCACCCTATCTCACCCCCTGAGAGTTCTTAAAGAAATCTGAGGGAGAGCCATTAGCCAGCACAAAAAAGGAAACTGTTGAAGTGAGGCTCTGAACCAACTTAACAAAGTTATCAAAAAACCAAAAGCATAGAGGACTTTAAACAAGAAAGACCAATTAACCTAGTCATAAGCTTTAACCAAATCCAATTTTAATAAGAAACCAACCCTTTTTTTAACCATCAGTGAGTGAATGTTTTCATGCACAGTAATAATAGGGTCAAGAATTTTTCTGCCCACAACAAAGCCACTTTGGTGCAGAGAGATAATCAGAGGAATAACCCTCTGCAACCTAACCGCCAAAACCTTGGAGAAAATATTGTAAATTGAATTACATGAGATAATAGGTCTAAACTTGTTAAAGGGCGAGGTGCCATGGATTTTTGAAATCAACACCAAAAAAGTAGCATTCAATTCCTTGAGTAGGTTACGACTGCCAAAAAACTCCTTAGTTGCATCCATTACATCCTTGGAGACAATGGTCTAGAATTCTTGGAAGAAGAACATGGGGAACCCATCAGGGATAGTGGCCTTGTTTCCAACAAGCACATTTCTAATTCCCTCCGTAGAAGGGATACCATAGAGCATGCGATTAAGATCATCTGTCACAACCCGAGGAATAACTTTTAATAGTTGATCTTGGGCATCCAAGGATGGAGAAAAATCATCTGTAAGGAGATTAGAAAAGAAATAAATATCCACCCACTTGATCTCCTACTCATTCTTAATCACCCTATCATCTTGACGAATACACTTGATACTATTGGAGGCACGATGCTTTAGAGTGGTGAGATGAAAGAATTTAGTATTACTGTCACCACAGTTAAGCCACACTGCATGTGACCTCTGCTTCCAGAATTCCTCCTCCCTGGCCACAATATTTTTTAAGTGGGAAAAGAGCACACTCTCCTCATTTTCTAGATTAGCATTATAGCCCCTAGCTTGAGTATTTTATTGAACAAGATCAAGATCCACCTTGATACAAGATTTTTCTTGGAAGATGTGACCAAAGGAAGCCTTATTCCAATTCCTTACATTGGCCTTAACCATAGAAAGCTTCTTGGCCACTCTATACATGGCTGAACCATCCACCTAAATATCCCACCAAGAAGTAAGCTTGACTTTAAACTCTAGGTGAGACGTCCACAATTTTTAAACCTGAAGGGGAAAGAATGCCTGCTACTGACCACCTCAGTTGATAAGGAAATAGGAAAATGGTTTGACCCCAGCCTTGTAAGAGCCGAAAGGGAGTAAGAAAAATGATCCATCCCCTCATGAGAAAGGAGGGCCCGATCCAGCTTAACCTGAATTAGCGCATCACCAATCCTATGATTCGACCAAGTATACGAAGCCCCACTCAGATCAATGACAAACAAGGCATTATCATTAACAAAAGACATCAAGTTGAATCTCCTCTTGTCGTCAACCTGAGAGCCACCCAACTTATCACCACAACTCAATGGAGTATTAAAATCTCCCATTACCAACCAGTGGTCAAAGGGGAAATTGGCTCTAAAGGAACTTAATTTCCACCAAAAACACTTCCAATCACTTTTGACATTAGGAGCATAAATATTCAAAGTGACCCAGGAAAAAGCACTCCTGCTATGAAAAAGGGATGTAGCAATGTGGTTAGGGACCCCAAAGATGGCCTTACTGATGACAACTTTCATGTTCCAAAAAGTGGCCACACCTCCCGAAGCACCATTCGCATCAAAACTATGGAGGCCACATTGCTTAAAGAATATTTTCTTGAGACACTCCAACCTTTCAATAGGTATTTTCGTTTCTTGAATCAAGATCACATCTAGTTTATGATCCCTCACTAAATTAGCAAGGCGATCCTGCTTGTGAGGGTTATTCAACCCTTGGATATTCTATGAAATAATCTTCAAGGAGGATTCTAAGATGCTCCCTTAGGACACATATCAAATAACATTTTCTAGGAGCCATCAGCAATATTTGCTTTACTTTCCTTCTCCCTACTCTGTAGAGGGAGACCGGTAGAGGGAGAACGGTTCCTGGTAGCAACCCCCTGAGGGGAAGGATTCTTCTTTATGTTTCTAGTCTTAACCAGGGAAAAGGGAGGTTCCTTGACCTATAACGAGCCTGCCAACTCACATCCATTGATAGAAGAGGTGAGCACCAAATTTGAAATAGCCCTAGGGGGTTCCTACAAGACCACCTCCTTACCTTCTAGTGCCATAGTAGAAGAGATGGGAGAAACCACCACCATCAACGACACATTCAACGTTGAAGACACCAACTCCTTATCCACAGCCTCAACACTTTTAGGAGCCTCCATTTCATAAGAGGGAAAAACCTCCTTGGAAGCAACCAGTTCCCCTTCTTCCACCACCTGATTATCCCCTGATGTGATTTGACCATCTTGAGGAAACCCTACATCAGCATTCTCCCCTCCCAGGATACCCACCTCCTTACAAGAGGTATCCTTACCTAACTCACCCAGAGTCAAACAATGCTTGGCAGTAGCATCCCCCTCCACCTCACAAGCCTCTAAAGATTTGTATTTCTCCTTCCATTCCATAAGAGGCTGAGACTAGACTAGTTTGACCTTGGAAGGGAATTTCTTGGCCCAGTGACTGACCTTTTTGCAGTGAAAACAAGCAAATGGAATATATTCATATTCAATCGCTTGATTCCAACCCCCTAGCTTGGAGTTAATAAGCACCTTTTCAAGAAAATCAGCTAATTGGTCTACAATCACACAAAAATGTGCATAAATCAACCTCTTCTAAGAAGTAATCATTTGATCAATGCAAAGAAATTTGCAAAACATATTAGCAATTCTAGTGAACACTTATTCATCCCAAAACTCCAAGGGGAAAGCAAGGAGCCTTACCCAAACCAGGGTAGAGGAAAAGGAACAAGAACTAGGATTAAAACCAACCTCCCATTTTTTAAGGACTAGCAAGGACTTACCAATCATCCACAGCCCGCCAATAAGAACACTAACCATATCCTCATTGCAGGTGAAAGAGAACAAGAAAAAACCTTTAGCCATTGCTACAACCTCCACCTAGCCTTTCATCCTCTAGCTTTTAGAAACTAGATAGCGGACCAACTCAACATTTGGGTGAGGACCCATAAACTTTCTGCCTAGGGTAAGGTCCATAAAAACCAAACGGTTCTCAATAATGCAATCAGGAATAGACACCAAGTATTCTCCAGTGACTAGATTCATGTGAAAGCTGACCAGCATCGAGGATCTCTTCCCTTTAGGTTTAGCACCCAAAAGGCTAGACCAACTTGTCCCATTTGAAAAGACCTCCACATGCTTAAGTCCTTCACCAATAGCAGCTTTCCTAAGAATCTTCGGTTGTGAGGAAGAGGATAGGCTCACATTATGAGGAGGGATGGCCCCCACACAAAGTTTGGAAAGACTGTCACCCAAACCCAAAGAGTCCAAAAAAAAGACAGAAAGGAGGACCCACCATCAATGCCACCAGCACTACTGCAAGCTAATAGTTCTACACCATTAGTGACAAAAGCCTCAGACCTACCGCCATTACCACCAGGGGGAGAACCAGCAATTCCTTCCTTCATAGAATTTAAAAAAAATGTTGAACCACCATCAGAGCTACCACCCATGATGAAAAAAAATTAGGTTGAATATAAGTTATTTTAAATGAAAATATGATATTCTACTTACAACACATGATATTTTTTTGTTCAACTACTAGGGATACCATGATTAAGTTTTGGTAAAACCTTTAAAATTTTAAATTTTGGACATTTCTCACTAGATGTGTTAATGTGGCAAGTTGTGTGATGAATCACACTTCCAAACCTTAGTTGTAGATAGGTAAGAGGCCAATTCACATTTCTAAAAAAAATGAAGATCCTATGATATTTCATGCAACCGCTACATGCTCACAAAGTTAGCTCGCATGACTATTGGTCCCTCTCCCCTAGGATTTGTATTTCCTAGTTAGAGGTATGACACATTTCATATTTATTTGATTTATTAAGTAATAGTGTTAACCTATAATTGGATATTGATAGGTATACTTAATCAACCAACAAATTACAATATGTATGCATCAATCTCAACACCTCTTATAGTATTACATAACCATCTACAAGCATGATTCAACTATTTTCTTATCAAATTAAAAGAACTATACATAACTATGTTAGTATACCTAGTATCATCTAAAACCAAGATAGCCTATATTTATGCCATAGATTTATGAAATGAGAGGATAACTTACATTAAACTTTGTTAAACAATGATGGAGCAAATTTTCCCTATTCTTAAGTTAACGGTTTTATGTATGAGATGAATAAAGTTATGAGTAACAACTGGAATAAAGCATTAGGTATGCCATGAGACTAATCTATTAAAAATAAAACCATGAATGTTGCTTTTATCATTAGCAAATGATATCATTTAATCAAAATTTTCATGTATTTCCTTTCACTTCTAAGTATGACTCTTTTATAAAAAAAAAATTACCTCCAATAGTGACTATAAAATTATCTCTTTCACATGAAGGAAAAAGGCTACAACATCCCATGAAAATAATTTTGCAATACACCTTATTGATTTATCATACAAATCTTGTGTTTCTTTCACATATTACATTAATTATGACCAACACTTAACTAGAATAGCTTTCACATTAAAATGACATTCTCCAAATGGTTGCATAGAGGATAAGTAGGGTCTCTTCAAGACCTCAAGTTCCCTTGAGTCTTTTATACCTACACAAGACCCAAAATTTTCTCCATGACCTAGGCGAAGCTCACCACCCATCTTAGGCTTGAAGCAAGCCACCCCAAGCTAGGAGGTATCCAATGGAACTAGGTACACACAAGCAATTTTTTGAACAAGAACAAACAAGGGAATACTTATGCATTGTAACAACACCCATCCCAAGGTTTTGAACACACATAAGAACCCATTCATGGATTCTTCTAGGGAGAGACTAGGATATACTCAAATCAAGGGGTATACATATTTTGAATTATAACATGGTAACTTCATTTCATCCTTATTATACCATTTCTAGCCTCCATATCTTCAAATCAACACCCAAGCTCTAAACACTTAATATAATGGGTACTCGTTCCCATTTCACTACCAAGGAGTGAGAATACTCCTAGATGGTTCATCCTCTCTCAATCCCCCGCATGGATTTTCTCTCTGATTGAAGAGGAGAAATATCCAACACACCCATCCCACATAACAAAACCACACACACCAAAACAATAAGGAATTCAAGAAGACTAACTAAATTTCATTCAAAACACCATTACCCAAAACATAGAAGGGGTTGAAGCCTACCTCAATGAGAAAATTTCCAAAGTATGGTTGTGGAAAGAGAGCTCCCAAATTTATTCCTTCAACTCTTTTTCACTAAAAATTCTTCAAAATAAGCCTCATTCTAGATCTCCCAAAAGAACCTCCATTTCCATATTTTGTGTATGTTTAATATGAATTCAAGTTAAAATTCCTTGAATGGGGAGGTGACACTTGTCACTCTCTCATTCACTCTCCAAGGCTTATTCTCTCACAAGTGCTCACACATGTGTGAGGCTTTGGGAGGTGGGGTGTGTACTTATGCACTCTATCGGACCACAAGTCTTACAAAGGTGGCTCACACATGTATGACCACCTTGTGAGCTTACCATTTAGCTCATAAATGATCTTGGAGAAGTGGGAATGGAATGTGACATTTCTTTGTCCCACTTCCCCAAATCTTAAACTCGTCAAATCTTTTTAAGTATTCTAATTTTTAAGGGTGTCATACCTATGGATTGACTCAATATTTTGGGCTAAAAAGGTGCCCAACACATAGGTACCTACCCTAGGGGCCCAAAACCCATAAATATACATTAAAATGCCACTTTTCAACCCTCCAAACAAACCAAAAAGGTTAAATCTTAGTTTCTCCATCAAGGATGCCAACTCACATCCTAATTGGACTTGACAAGACAAAAATTTAATAATAAATCATTCACAAACCCACATTACAAAAAATTCTCATTACATTATGAAACTATAGTCCCTCTAAGTGGGCAATAGTTTGGTTTGACTAGGTAGTTCACATTGGGCTCCCATGGATACCTTTGTAAGATTTGTTATTGAACTCGAGCACCCAAGATCACCTACAAAACTGAGATTAACCTTCTACACAAGAGCAAAAAGAGGATGAAATGTTTTAATATGGTGCAATAAGAAAATGATGATATTATCACACTCAAAATAAAATATGCATTAGCACTCCCTTGAACTGACCAAGTTGATATTTGCTCACTTGGACTAGATAGGAGGGAGAGGTGAGTGTTGAATATATAGCATAATATGGGCATATAATTCCAAGAGGGGTAATAACTCTGAAATAACCAAATTAGGTGGGAGTTATGCCTACTTGGAAAATGCCAAACATGTGGCATAAACTACTCATAAGGAGACAAGAGAGGTTTTGTGAGGTGGTATAAAATGCCAAAAGAGGGTGTGAGACTCAACCACCCAAGTGTGGGTGAGAGCAACACATGTAATCGATGGATTATGCCACGTGTCCTCACATAAACCAGGTCTCACATAACTTAAGTATGCTTAATAATGTGTAGGAAAAATAAATATTAAAAAAACTACACCAACACCCCCCCTTGAGCATAGCATAGGTGGGTGAAAGGATGAAACAATGCAAAGATGCAAGGATGGGTCCTAGCTACTAGGCCATGTTAGGTACCCATTTACAATGATGAAACTTCTCAAAATATGAGAAAGAGAAAACCCATAGGAAAAAACTCCCCCCAAGAGAGAAGAAGGACCATATAATCCGCCAATGTAGAATCTCCTACATTTTTGGTGAATGCTTGACACAAGAAGCTGAAGATGATCCAAGATTGTTGAAAAATATTCCTCCCCTTAGGAAGAAAGAAAACCAAGGATGTATGTAGGATATCCTCCCATTCCTAAAAGAAATATCTAGGAAGAATGAAAATGTATGATGTCTCTGAACTCTGCTTAGGTGTCCCCATGTTGATGTTGAAAGTTTTCACGATCAAATTAAATGTTCTAGGCCACACTGTAGAAGATGATAGTCCAGGACCTAGTGGAGATGGATGTAGAACAAAATTTGAAGACAAAGATATATCCTCTAAAGATAAAGAAACATCCTCTAAATGTTGCTCAATAGTAGCCACATCATGTCAAACTATGAGGAATGATCATGTGGGTAAAGAACAAGAGGTTCAAAAGGTTCCCCCTCAACATCTCAAGAAGAAAAAGAAACTTCATCAAAGAGAAGATGTATGCACTCAATTGTGTCCTCCAAGTCTACAAGATAGGACTCACAAAACAAACCTGCAATGTCTATCAAGTACAATTCCCAAGTAGTTGTGTCTGGAAGACAATGAATGTCCCGTTGCACTGAATCAATAGAAGCCATGGATGTAGCAATACCAATATCCTCAGAAGCAATAGTAGATGGAGGAGAAGGAATGCAAGGCTCAAGAACTAGATCACATGTGATAATACCCAAGTTCAAGTAGCCAAATTTCTCCTCAAAATCAAAGCTCACACTAGGAGTGTGATAAATAATCAAAGGATCAAAACCATCATCAAGTGCAAAGTCTGAAAAGGTGTATAACCGAGATGCATGATCAACTATCCTAGTAGCAATTATCTCTCTGCTCTCCAAGTCTCTAATGATAACTGAATTAGGTGTGAATTCCATAGTCTTCCCTATTCCACCATGAGTAGTGATCTAATAGATGGAAAGAAGATTGTTTGAAAGATGAGGTACACACAAAAAATCATTAAAGGTGTCATCCCCAATATCAATAGATCATTTCCCAATTACATCCATGTATGTATTGTTTCCCATCAGAATCGGTTGCATTATAACACAAGGCTCAAAAGAAGAGAACATTGTGTAGAAGCCATATGATGAGAAGCTCCAGAGTCTAGGAACCATCTCCCTGATCCAAGACCTATAGAGGCATAAAGAGATTTACCTTTTGATTTACCTGCCCCTATAGCATGGCCTTTTTCCTTATCATATTTTGAATGTTTTAAATTTTTGAAATTATTAGAACAAGCTAAATCAGCCATTCGAGAAGGAAAACTAATTTTGTTCTTCTCAAGAAGATGTTTTAGTTCATCAATATCCTTCTTATAACAAGAATGTTCTTCATGTCCACTCCTCTTGCAATATGCACAAGTGGGCTTCTCCTTCTTAGATGAATCCTCTTTTGAAGAGAATTTAGAGTCTACTTTAGAAGTAGATGAAGACTTATCTGAATCTTTCTTTCTATCTCCTTGGTTCCTATGTTTCTTTTTTTGCTTATTAGTGCCTTGTTTTTGAGCCAAGGCATGAGACTTAGAAGATTTAATAATGCCCATTTGAATCAATTTATCTTGCTCCTTTGTGAGATCAGCTGAAAACTAACTTAGAGAAGGCATAGTAAATCCTTTTCCTAAGGCTCTTTTCATTGCATGAAATGTAGAAACAAACACTGCATAATCAAGACCAAGTTTTGAAAAAATACTCAAAATCAACTGTGAGTCATCCTTTTTAACTACACATTGTTCCAACTACAATCCTATGGCATTCAATTTAGTAAAGAAATCCTGAATGGTGTCAAAATTGCATGGGCTCAATCCTATAAGCTTGTTCTCCAATGAATGTGCTCTCAAATCATCCTGTTTACCAAAGAGAGTATTCCACACTTCATTTGGTGATTTTGCAGACATAATATGAAAGCATAGATCAAGAGACACAGCCATGCATAAGGTACCAAAAGCTTCATCACATTTGTTGAACCATTTAGGCTTTTCTTCATCCTCTGTAGGTTCCTTATCAATACCCATTGTTATTCTATACAATTTTAACTTTCTTAAGAGAAGTTCCATTTCATTTTTCCACTTAAATTAATTGTATGGTGTAAGTAGAGGAACCGTTTTATCCATTTTAGATTGTTGTTGCAATGTGAGAGAAAAATGCAAGAAGAAACACACAGAGACACCCCCCTTTTTCACTCAATAAAGAATCCCCCCCAACAAAAAATGATTTATCACTTTATAAATTAATGCATTTACAATGTTGGAGTTGTTTTATAGAGTTTTACAAATGTCCAAAATGCACCCAAATACTGAAAGTACAATACAATCTTAAAATTAGAACCTTAGAATAGTGTCATCATGTAGCTCTTAGAAAAATATCAACTTTCAAAAAAGAATCACCTCAATCTAAGGTCGTATGTGAAAGTTACAGCCGTTTGAAGTTCCAAAAACAAGAACTATTATTTAGATCTGCTAAGAAAACTGATTTTCTAGAAAATATGGATCACTTGAGAAAAAATGGATTCCACCACTGCAAAGCCTACAAAATTCTACCCTAAATCAAAAAAATTGCTCATAAAAATACCTTTGTATGGTTGAGAATGAGCCTCATGAAGTTCGCCTTCCAAACTCAAATGCCCAACAGAGAGGGGGGTTAAAATTCTTTAAGGGCACTGACATATTGCTAGTGTCATCAAAACACGAGCTTAAAATTGACATCCTTTTGGCTATCAAAAAAGAATATTCCTTCAAGCCAACGGAATATGCTCAAGCCGAGGAATTTGCAAAAAGCCGACAAAATTTTGGAATATCCCGACATGACGAGATCCTCAATGGAATCTATGGAGATGCTTTGACTACTGGTACAAAGAATTTTGCTAGGCTTTTTGAATATTTTTGCTGCTTTTTTTGAAGTTCACTGGAGTTACGATTCTGAAGAATATCGACTGCCACTTTTTTTAATTTAGACCACCATTGAAAAAAAATTCAATTAGTTTTTTTATTAAGGTCGTTGATTGCATAAACTATTTGTCGGGATTTTAATGAAATTCGCCTGAATTTTTGAAATGCCACTACTTTACAAACTTTAGCCAGCTTTTAAATTTTCCAACTAGAATTAAATGTTTCCCAACGTCTTGCCAGTTTTTGGAAAATGTCGCTGGTATTTGGGGCCCGCGATGGCAGGAGTGCAGGGTATTATACACTGTCATGGGTATGTAGTACTCTATGTGTAGCAGGGTACGACCCTGAAACTTAAAAAAATGTAGAAATTTTTCTTTTGTTTTTCTTTTTATTTTTTTTATTTAAAAAAAACTTTTTCAAATTTTTTGATTTTCAATTTTTTTTTGCTTTTTTATTTTGCAAAAAATACAATAAAAAAACCTGCTTAAAAAAAGATAATTTTTTGGTTTTGAAAAAAATAACACAGAAAAAATATATGAAATATATATATTTTTTTGAAAATTTTCACCTTGATATGCATGCAAAGGGGTACTCGAGCAAAAAAAATTTGCCTCAAATTCAACTTTATCCAAATTCGACTAATCATATATGAAAATGGGGGTTTTTGGGCCTTCTAGACTCGATGGCATAGTCTGTTTTGGCTCAAAATCATCCTAGCCAAATCTCATTGCTGAATTCTCCCAAATTTGAGAAGGAGCTTACAAATCTAATGCTTTGATACCATGTAAGAGTTGTTGATGAACTCAAGCACCCAAGATCACCTACAAAATTGAGATTAACCTTCTACATAAGAGTAGCAAGAGGATGAAATGTTGGAATATGGTGAAATAACAAAAAGATAATATTATCACACTCAAAATGATACAATATGCATCAGTACCCCCTTAAATTGATCAAGTTGATATGAGCTCATCTAGACTAGATAGGAGGGAGAGGTGAGTGCTAAATATATAGCATAATATGGGCATATAATTCCAAGAGGGGTAATAACTCTGAAATAACCAAATTAGGTGGGAGTTATTCCTACTTGGAAAATGCCAAACATGTGGTATAACCTACTCATAAGAAGACAAGAGAGAGGTTTTGTGAGGTGGCATAAAATGTAATGCCCCACTAGGGAATCGAAAGGACAAAGCATAAAGTAACAAATTAACCAAATAATTTTTTTTTAAAGTCATTCAATTACACAAACGTTCTAAGGATTCCAAGACAACTTTACTTAAACATTTACAAATAATATCATCACGTCATAATATCAAAATCATAAACATAATAACATATCACATTCATGAATGATCCAATTTCATAAGCTTAATAAAGGCAAGTTACATAATCAGATTACATCAACTGAGATTATAATAAATCTTGAATCATCATAATGTCATTACATAAGTTCTCTTATAGTCAACAAGAAAATGCACAATAAAAATGAAGGATATAAATCACGTTGTCAGCTTCATTCACGAGTATGTTGTAATGCCCCGTCTTGTAACCTAAAGAATGTTGCATTGACTATGATAGTGTAATAAATTTTTTTAAAAGTGTAAATATAATTTTCATTAATGCAAACATTCTTTAAGATACGCGACGACACACTACTTGAAAATCCCATAGATGACAAAAGTAATTAACATAGCATGTATTTAATTTTCATAAACTTAAAAGCATACATTCATTAATAATTAAATTACATCATTAAAGAACAAATATGATTCTTTCATTACATTGCAATTATAATAACATTTACAATACTCATTTCTAAATGAGGTAGGTCATATAAAATTGTACAATTACATATTATAAAATTTTCTCCTTGATTACAATTGAGGAGTGATACAAGAATAAGGTTTCCATTGATACAAATAAGATAGTACATTTATCCACATATGAGCTCTCCATCCAAGAAGTACTCGTCGCCATGAACAAGAACTGGAGACCCAACGGAGTGAGGTGCACGTTCCACCCAACCATGTGGTACCCGTAGGCCCACCCCCCATGCTAGGAGATAGTAAAAAGGTTCCCTATTCATAACCTACAAACCCTAGACACAAGTAAAACCATAGACAAAACTATACAAGTATAAACTTAACTTATTGGTTACATTGCTTCCAAAACAGAATGATCAAATATACTAAGTTTATAAGGATAATATTATTATAGGTGGAGTGTCATCACAATGTTGCATAGGTTACCCAGGTGTTTCTTCCTAGGTTTCGACCCCCCTCTTGGGTTACCCTGGTAACCTCTTACAAAACCCAGCCCCACATGCAAACTATTGTAGAATCAAATATCTTTCATATAGACTAGATATCAATTTCTCCATTCTAGGCCTTCTCGACTCATCCCCAAGTCTAAACTAGCCCTTGAGTCCATGAGTGGGGCATAATTAATCCAATTAAAGGTTTTAGACCACCCAATGTGTTGATTTAGTTTTCACTGATTAACTAACTCTACGAGTTACCCAGGCACCACTTTGTGTGTCAGCCCTAATAAAGAGCCACTCCCCTAATAATAACACAAGGAAACTAATTCCACTAACTAAGGGTAGACAAGGTGCACATAAACCAACATCAAATTCCAAACATATAATAATAGACATCACAACCTGTTCATAAAACCAGGTGTCTAATAACCAAATAGAACCATGTGCACTACCCTAGTTAACTCAAAGGATTGTATTTTAAACAAATAACAACTCCCACATTAAACAAACTTATATGGAAGACTTCTAACTCAATTGATTCAAATTGCCCCAAAAACATGCATCAGAAAGATCACAACTTAAAAATAATTCAAGTAATAAAATGTTCTATAATTCGAATTTCCTAAATCCAATTAAATCGATATCATACTTGAAATCAATCGTCTTAAATATAATCATTCTCAATTAATGAAGAATTTTAAAACAATTGTTTATTTTTAATTTCACAAAAACTCATCATAATAAACATCAATTACTCTATTTAAAATATTTCATTACAATTTAAATTCCAAATCTATACATTTATTGCACTCATCATAATAAAATAATCATTTAAATACTTATACCTAAATATTTATTTAATTATTTTATTTTAATAATTAATCAATAATAATATTACAATTACTATTTTCCTAATATTTAACAATTATATAAATATGAATACAATATATATTTTATATATAATATATATTATAAATTTATATTATATAAAAATTAAATATAAATAAAATACAAAGAAACAAAATAAACTTTAATTTATAAGGAAATTCGCAGCCCTTTGTTGCAGCCACGACTATGGCTGTGGGTAGGGCTGCCTTCACAGCCCTTCCCACAGGTCTGCACCTATGGACAGTAGCGCCATGCGCTACCAGCGCTGCACTTCACACCGCCTCCCTATGGGGGACGGTTGTGGCGCAGAGCCCACCCCCGCACCTCCATACCTAATGAAATTTTTTTGCAATTTTTAAATCACGTCTAGCCCTAAATAACTTTATTTAAAATAAAAATTCTACAGGTCAATTTCCATATATATATATATATATATATATATATATTTATATTTATATTTATATATGTATATGTATATATAACTTTGTATATATATATATATATAAATATATATATATATATATAATTTATCAATAAAAATATCATAGTCGGACAATTTGTTTTCTCAGAGGTTTTCTACAGGAAATTGAGAAAACTATCAAATTACACAATTTTGTCAGAGATCTTCAATTTCAACAACAGAGGGTTTTGTTTTAAATTTAAATTCTCCAAAACATTTTCCATAGGAAATATTTAACAAATTTTTTGATAGAGGTTTCCATTTCCTCAATTTAATCTACAAAGATTTCTTCTGTTTTCTTTTGAAACTTTCCTATTATTTAACAGTAACCTTCTGTGTTGCTCTCTAATTTCACTATAAAGTTTTGTTTCATAATTTACACAGAAAGGTAATAAATTTTCCACAGAATATTTTACCAAGAAGAATAGAAGCTTCAATCAAAGTTATTTCTTCTACAGGCAATCTTTTAATTTTACAAATTAACAAAACTTCTACAAATTTAAATCTTTATACAGACAATCTTTCCAAATCACAAACTAAATAAATATATAGCAAAGAACCTGTACTATGTAGCTTGAAGATTTGACAGTTGAAAGGAAGCTTTGCCTGCTGCATGCAACTTCCAAAGCCTTTTTCCAATCTCCACTTTCAAAATGCAAATTACTGGTCAAAAATAAACCTGAGACCTCCTTCCAGAAATATAAAACAAAACCCCAAATCAAAAATCACAATTACTCTAGCAAAACTCTATTTCTTCTCTTTTCCGTGAAGTGCTTTCTTTCCTTCCCAATTCCGGCAATATTCTCTCTGAGAAAATCATCAACAAGAAATTTGCATTTAATTCAACTAGCACACATGGCAAATCAAGAAAATATCTTCTAACAAACTCACGGATATTTTCTTCTATCAATTATCAAGAATTTCTTTTATTTTAAAGAATTTAAAATTTCAAAAACTAATTTCATTTTTATTTTAATACATATTTAAAATTCCATTTTTTACAAAAGCATTTAATATATATTTAATCTATTCTCTCAATAAAAGTAACTTTAATTAATTAATTAATTAATTTAATAAAATAATTTTAATCACAATGACTAAATTATTTTACCAATAAACTAATTTAATTAATTAAATAAAATATGAAGCTTTTATCTACAATATTTAAAATTAATTTAAATAAGCATTAAATTAAAAGGAACATTGATCTAACATTAAATTCACAAAATAAACCTTTCGTAACAAATAATCAAGAAAGACCAGATGAGACAACCAAACACACCAGACCTAAACTGACGACATACTGTGACTAGGTTTGAGGCTAGACTAGGAAAAAAACTTGTTACTAACTCCCAATCAACATTACCATTGAGTCTAGACACACTCAGACCTGTAAGACCAGGTGGAGTCAGTGCCTATACCTGCAATCCTGCAATCATAAATATAGCATACATGTATACACATATATAATCCATAATTCAAACACACTGTGAGGAAAAAATTGCGGAAATCACAGGGCACTCGCAAGCAAGTGATGCAAATCCGTTCTCCTCACCAATACAATATCACATCGAACTGACAAAATAAATAATAATTAATCTACCATAAACATATATATAGCAATAAAATCACCAAAACATAATGTCATCAACTGAAGAAGCATAACCATCAATCAGTCTACACTACCCAATCCACCAAACCAAAACAATAAATAGTACCATCACAGTCTCAAAGCATGAAACAAAAGCATAGAAAAATAATAATTCCAACCATTAATAGGAGGGGTATTACATCCTCCCCCCCATGAAATTTGGCTTACTCCTGGAAGCTGGTAAACAAAATAAATAAACATGCAAAGGATAACTAGATGGTTTCCTAATAAGCTAGACTGGCAGCTTTAACGACTTCTTTACTGGAAGGCGTCCATTCCTTTCTTTTGCAACGAAGTCTCCTTAGAGCTTCCGCAAAACTTTCTAGGTCAGAAAGCATGGTGCATTTGGAATAATCATACTAAAGTCTGATTTTCCATAGCCACCTGACTATCAGATCACGGACCCTCTTCCAAGGTGTTTTCCATATCTTCATCCTAGAAAAACACCAAGGAATAGATTTTAGTTTAAAACTCACACTCACCGAAAGCACACACAAAATAAGGGTACAAGTGAGCTCAAGAGTCAAACACAAGGTTGCCTAATGGACTCACAATTACCCAGAGCATCCAGTGTTAGAACCTTTGCTCTGATACCAATCTGTAATGCCCCATCTTGTAACCTAAAGAATGTTGCATTGACTACGATAGTGTAATAATTTTTTTTAAAAGTGTAAATATAATTTTCATTAATGCAAACATTCTTTAAGATACGTGATGACACACTACTTGAAAATCCCATAGATGACAAAAGTAATTAACATAGCATGTATTTAATTTTCATAAACTTAAAAGCATACATTCATTAATAATTAAACTACATCATTAAAGAACAAATATGATTCTTTTATTACATTGCAATTATAATAACATTTACAATACTCGTTTCCAAATGAGGTAGGTCATATAAAATTGTACAGTTACATATTACAAAAGTTTCTCCTCGATTACAATTAAGGAGTGATACAAGAATAAGGTTTCCACCGATACAAATAAGATAGTACATTTATCCACATACGAGCTCTCCATCCAAGAAGTACTCATCGCCATGAACAAGAACTAGGGACCCAACGGAGTAAGGTGCACGTTCCACCCAACCATGTGGTACCCGTAGGCCCACCCCCCGTGCTAGGAGATAGTAAAAAGGTTCCCTAGTCATAACCTACAAACCCTAGACACAAGTAAAACCATAGACAAAACTATACAAGTATAAACTTAACTTATTAGTTACATTGCTTCGAGAACAGAATAATCAAATATACTAAGTTCACAAGGATACTGTTATTATAGGTGGAGTGTCATCACAATGTTGCATAGGTTACCCAGGTGTTTCTTCCTAGGTTTCGGCCCCCCTCTTGGGTTACCCTAGTAACCTCTTACGAAACCTGGCCCCACATGCAAACTATTTCAGAATCAAATATCTTTCATATAGACTAGATATCGATTTTGTCATTCCAGG
The DNA here is from genome assembly GCA_007258455.2 of Sequoia sempervirens. Taxonomy (NCBI): domain Eukaryota; kingdom Viridiplantae; phylum Streptophyta; class Pinopsida; order Cupressales; family Cupressaceae; genus Sequoia; species Sequoia sempervirens. The sequence continues at coordinate 26,215 of VDFB02215881.1, forward strand.
CCTTCTCAACTCATCCCCAAGTCTAAACTAGCCCTTGAGTCCATGAGTGAGGCATAATTAATCCAGTTAAAGGTTTTAGACCACCCAATGTGTTGATTTAGTTTTAACTGATTAACTAACTCTACATGAGTTACCCAGGCACCACTTTGTGTGCCAGCCCTCATAAAGAGCCACTCCCCTAATAATAACACAAGGAAACTAATTCCACTAACTAAGGGTAGACAAGGTGCACATAAACCATCATCAAATTCCAAACATATAACAATAGACATCACAACCTATTCATAAAACCAGGTGTCTAATAACCGAATAGAACCATGTGACTACCCTAGTTAACTCAAAGGATTGTATTTTAAACAAATAACAAATCCCACATTAAAAGAACTTATCTGGAAGACTTCTAACTCAATTGATTCAAATTGCCCCAAAACATGAATAAGAAAGATCACAACTTAAAAATAATTCAAGTAATAAAATGATCTATAATTTGGATTTCCTAAATCCAATTAAATCGATAACATCATACTTGAAATCAATCATCTTAAATATAATCATTCTCAATTAATGAAGAATTTTAAAACAATTGTTTATTTCTAATTTCACAAAAACTCATCATAATAAACATCAATTACTCTATTTAAAATATTTCATTACAATTTAAATTCCAAATCTATACATTTATTGCACTCATCATAATAAAATAATCATTTAAATACTTATACCTAAATATTTATTTAATTATTTTATTTTAATAATTAATCAATAATAATATTACAATTACTAATTTCCTAATATTTAACAATTATATAAATATAAATACAATATATGTTTTATATATAATATATATTAGAATAACATATATATTATAAATTTATATTATATAAAAATTAAATATAAATAAAATACAAAGAAACAAAATAAACTTTAATTTATAAGGAAATTTGCAGCCCTTTGCTGCAGCCACGGCTGTGGCTGTGGACGATAGCACCATGCGCTACCTGTGAAGGAAGCGCTGGGCGCTGCCCTTCACACCACCTCCCTGTAGGGGACGGCTGTGGGGCAGACCCCACCCCCGCACCTACATACCTAATGAAAATTTGCTGCGATTTTTAAATCGCATCCAGCCATTCAATATAAATTTTTGCAATTTTCAATATCACGTCTGACCCTAAATAAATTTATTTAAAATAAATTCTACAGGTCAATTTTCATATATATATATATATATATCTGTATATGTATATATAACTTTGTATATATATATATAATTTATCAATAAAAATATCATAGTCGGACAGTTTGTTTTCTCAGAGGTTTTCTACAGGAAATTGAGAGAACTATCAAATTACACAATTTTGTCAAAGATCTTCAATTTCAACAACAGAGGGTTTTGTTTTAAATTTAAATTCTCCAAACATTTTCCACAAGAAATATTTAACAAATTTTTTGATAGAGGTTTCCATTTCCTCAATTTAATCTATAGGGATTTCTTTTGTTTTCTTTTGAAAATTTCCTATTATTTAACAGTAACCTTCTATGTTGCTCTCTAATTTCACTATAAAGTTTTGTTTTGTAATTTACACAGAAAGGTAATAAATTTTCCACAGAATATTTTACCGAGAAGAACAGAAACTTCAATCAAAATTATTTCTTCTACAGGCAATCTTTTAATTTTACAAATTAACAAAACTTCTACAAATTTAAATCTTTATACAGACAATCTTTCCAAATCACAAACTAAATAAATATATAGCAAAGAACCTATACTCTGTAGCTTGAAGATTTGATAGTTGAAAGGAAGCTTTTCCTGCTGTGTGCAACTTCCAAAGCCTTTTTCCAATCTCCACTTTCAAAAGGATGCAAATTACTGAACAAAAATAAACCTGAGACCTCCTTCCAGAAATATAAAAAAAAACCCCAAATCAAAAATCACAATTACTCCAGCAAAACTCTATTTCTTCTCTTTTCTGTGAAGTGCTTTCTTGCCTTCCCAATTCTGGCAATATTCTCTCCGAGAAAATTGTCAACAAGAAATTTGCATTTAATTCAACTAACACACATGGAAAATCAAGAAAATATCTTCTAACAAACTCATGGATATTTTCTTCTATCAATTATCAAGAATTTCTTTTATTTTAAAGAATTTAAAATTTCAAAAAACTAATTTCATTTTTATTTTAATACATATTTAAAATTCCATTTTTTACAAAAGCATTTAATATATATTTAATCTATTCTCTCAATAAAAGTAACTTTAATTAATTAAATAAAATATGAAGCTTTTATCTACAATATTTAAAATTAATTTAAATAAGCATTAAATTAAAAGGAACATTAATCTAACATTAAATTCACAAAATAAACCTTTCGTAACAAATAATCAAGACAAACCAGATGAGACAACCAAACACACCAGACCTAAACTGACGACATACTGTGACTAGGTTTGAGGCTAGACTAGGAAAAAAAATCGTTACTAACTCCCAATCAACATTACCGTTGAGTCTGGACATACTCAGACCTGTAAGACTAGGTGGATTTAGTGCACTGTACCTACAATCCTACAATCATAAATATAGCATACATGTATATATATAATCCATAATTCAAACACACCATGAGGAAAATTTGCGGAAATCACAAGGCACTCGCAAGCGAGTGTTGCAACTCCGTTCTCCTCACCAATACAATATCACATCAAACTGACAAAATAAATAACAATTAATCTACCATAAACATATATATAGCAGTAACATCACCAAAACATAATGTCATCAACTGAAGAAGCATAACCATTAATCAGTCTACACTAACCAATCCACCAAACCAAAACAATAAATAGTACCATCACAGTCTCAAAGCATCAAACAAAAGCATAGAAAAATAATAATTCCAACCAATAACAGGAGGAGTATTACATACGCTCAGCGTCCAACATCACGAACACTGAAGCATCAAGAATCTGCTCCACGAATATAGTTATCCAAGAATAGCAACATCTGTAAGAGGACCCAATGAAGGAAATAGCACGGTTTCCTCCCAACCGCGTGGAACCCGAAGGTCCACTCCCTTCGTGCTAGGAGATAATGACAGGTCCACAAAATAGTCAAACAGACAACAAAGAATAGACATTACATTACATGGCTGACAACACATAATGGTAAGATAGTATCTTAATTACATGATCAAAAATAAACTTTCAGAGGCAACAACAGTAACACAAGTGACGAGCTACATAAGAGACCACAAACATGTTTCAGGACAGAGTGTCATCACATAGTTATTCTAGGTTACCCTGGTGAATCTGCCTAGACTACCGGCCCTCATCTAGAGTTACCCTGGCAGTCTCTACCGATTAGCCAGGGTAACCTATCGAAAGTATGTAATTCAGTGAAAAAATTAATAAATTTACCTGGGGTTCATTAAATAATTCAAATAAAAGGAATGCCTCGCCTAGTGCCTTAATGCTTGTATAGATTAAGGGTAGGTTGAGAAGGCCTAGAATGGCTTAATCATTTACCTTGTCTTCCTGAAAGGTAATTCGACTCCACATAAGTTTGTTTAGGGGCCGGGAATCAGTAGAGACTACTAGGGTAACTCTAGATGAGGGCCAGTAGTCTAGGAAGATTCACCAGGGTAACCTAGAACAACTATGTGATGACACTCTGTCCTGAAACATGTTTGTGGTCTCTTATGTAGAGTCACCTGTGTTACTATTGTTGCCTTTGAAATTTTATTTTTGATCATGTAATTAAGATACTATCTTGTCGTTATGTCTTGTCACCATGTAATGTAACGTCTATTCTTTGTTGTCTGTTTGACTATTTTGTGGACCTGTCATTATCTCCTAGCATAGAGGGAGTGGACCTTCGGGTTCCACGTGGTTGGGAGGAAACTGTGTTATTTCCTTCATTGGGTCTTCTTACAGATGTTGCTATTCTTTGTAATACCCCTCTATTTTGCATTCTAGCTAGCAGTGTGACCTTGTTTGCTTTGATGTGCCTTTTGGTTATTGAGATGCTATATCATGTGTGTTCATTTTGATCAATAAATTATAGAGTGATAGTTTATTGTGTGATGTGATGGTATTTTATTCTGACGTTATCATTAAGGCATGCTTTGGATTAGCTTAGCAGATATTTGAAAGTAACGATGCTTTATGCTTTTGGGTATATTATTGATGTTAGATTCGTCAGTTAGTAATACTGTATTGGTGAAGGGGACGGGATTACATCACTCGCATGTGAGCGCCTATAATTCTGTGATTTCCCCTTCACGGTGTGTCTACTATGTTATATGCATGTTCGACACTCGTTTTGTTTGCAGGACTGTAGGTACAGGACATCGACTCCACCTGGTTTCACAGGTCTGAGCGTGTCCATTGACCAACGGTAATCGATTGGGAGATAGTAGCTAGGTTTTCCGTGCCAAGTCATCACCCTGGTCATAGTGTGTCATCAGTTGGTGTCTGGTATGTTGTTAAGTCTTGTCATCTTTGAAGTTTTGATAGGTTGTTTTTTATGGGAATTTTATGTGAAAATCAATGTTTAAAAAGGTTTCAATGATTAGTTATGAATTTTAGATTAAAGTGGTTAAAAGCTTTAATTTAATTTAATTCATTTAATTTAAATTCTTGTGGTGAAATAATTTAATTTTTGGTGGTTAAATTTATTATATTATTTAAATAAACTAAATAACTAAATGTTATTTTATGAGAAAATAAATAAATTAACTAAATCTATTTTGTTGGAAATAGATTAAACAATTAAATTCATTTGGAAATTCAAGTTTTTTTTTTTTAAAGATTAAAGTTACTTTGAAAAGTGCCTATGTAAAATAAATTTAAAGTTATTTGAAAATTCAATTTTGTTTTAAGATACTTAAAAATCAAAATATTTCAATGAGATATTTTAGAACAGTTGACTTAATTTGGGGAAAGATATATATTTTCATTTTTGGGTTTATTTTCAAGGGTGTGGGGAGATTTGGCTGCAAAAAAAGAAGGAAAGAGGGTTTTTGTTTTCTTTTTGGATTGAATCTGGGATTTAGAGGTGGAGACTTGGAAGGAGATCTAGAGTGTTGCACTGGCAAGAAGCTCAGCAGCAGATTGATTCTTCAATCTTCAAGATCACAGGTTCTTTTCTGTTTATTTGTTTTGAGAATTAGATTTTCAATTTTGAAAAAAACTTGTGTGTAAACAAAATTGAAAACCTTTGTGGAGATCATGGACAAAGAAAACAATAGGAAAAAAATTCAAACAATAGAGATAGAAAGAAAACAAATGAAAATCTTGAAACCCTTATGTATAAATTTGAAATTTAGAAATTGGAAATTAAGAAATTGTGTTTGAAAATTTCTTGCTGTGAATTTTGTTTCTGTAGAAAAATTGCTCAGTTTGACTGAAAAATGAGAAATTTATATATATAAATTTTGTGAATATATACTGTATGCTTGTACTAGAAGAAAAATCTCTGTGGAATTTCATTTTAAAACTTTCTGAGAAATGGAAAATTCGTCAAAAGTCAAACAAGTTAATCTGTTTTTTGTTGAAGTTTTAATTTAATTATTAAATTTTAATTTATTTATGATTGGAGGGGTGGGGTTTTACCTCCACAACCCCGACCATGGGAGGCCTGCCTCCATAGGCAGTGACCCCCATTGCTGGGAGTGGTGTTTGGTGCCCTGCGTGGGGTTTCTAAAAGAATAAAAAAATAAACTTTTATTTTTTTATATATATTGTTATGTAATATTATATATATTACATATATAAAATATATATTATATATGATATTAAATTATTATATATATAATATATATATTATATATATATATATATTAACATGTGTTTAATTTTATTATTAATTAAATAAATTTAATTTATTAATATATATTTTAAATATTTGGAGTTGGAAATTATATGGAAGAATTTAGATAGATATATTTAAATAATAATTATATATTTAAATATCAATATAAATTGGTATATACATTAAGTATATCCTTTTAAGGTGATTATTTCATTATGGTAATTGAAATGAAAAATTATTTTTTGTAATAAAATGATTTATTCAAAAGATTGATTTTGATCATTATGTATAATTGAGAATATGGAATGAACTTATTAGTTTAATATTCCTTAAGTTGCCAATGAAATTTGATTGACTTTTAAGTATGTGCAAATAATGTTAATTATTTAATTGATTACTTGCACTAGATGCCATTGCTTTGCTTGGATTTAGAATATCCTAATGATGGGTTATTGAATCACCTGAGATGCTTCCTAAGTGATGTTAAAGTTAAAGTTTTTATATTAAATTTGATTCTTGGGAATTAGAATTCCTTAAATAATTTTTTTTTTTATCAAGTTTGAATAAAGAATAATATTTAGTATTATGGAACACGTGAAAATTAATTAGTATAATTGTGTTTGAGTTGGAAGGCATATGCAAGTTTTGATTTTAGAATTAGTGCTATTTTTCTTTGGGAATTAAGGTTAGTGCAATGATTAAATATTGGTTAAGGGTTAGGAATTGTAATTGAAACGAATATGGTTAATGTGTTTTCAATGACTTGTTTGATTTAATGGAATCTTGAAGTTCTTGTAAATGATTTGTTAAATGTGAGGATTATATATGTAGTTAAGTTATATGGATTATAATTAGGAGCAAAATTGATTATATTTAATATGTGTAAAGAAAAGAGTTATCTTATTATGATGTTATTATAATGGGTAGAATGTTATTTAAATGTTCTATATTCTATTACCTTAAATGGTCAATAGGGAATGTTGTTTGTTTTCTAGATTGCAAGGAATAGATAAGGTTCATAAAAATTATATTGTTTAGAACTTATATGAATAGAAAAAAGATTAAGTATATGATGTATATATGTACTTTGGTTCCTGTTTGATGAGAAAAGATTGTTATGTCAAAATACATCTTTAGTTATTTAATGAACGTGTATTGTTATGATTGTTGATTTAAGCAAATTCTTGTTGGTATTGTATGGGCAATATTGTTATGTTTGTAAATCTATGAGAGTACTTTGGTAGTTCAGAGTTTTGCTTCCAGAGGCTAGGGAACTCTTTGATTTATTTGTTTGTTCTATTTGGAATGATTTGTTTATGTAAGTCTTCCAGATGGGGTTTCATTTATTTGTATGGGTTGTCATTATGTAGTCAACCGTTGTATTGCCTTGGGTAGGGCGTTTGGTTGTATCATGTGGTTTTAGCTAGTTTTCACAAACGGGGATAGTTTGTGCCTCCTTTGGAAGGAGTGGTGTATGTCGTTTGTTGCCTCCTCTGTTGGAGTGGATTTCCATTTCATGTTCCTCCTAGAGTTGGAGTGGTTTTATCTTGTTGGTTTGCACTTGGGATTTCCTTGGTGATTGGTTGGTTTGGTATGTTGTCAAGTAGAAGAGTGGTTTCTATTAGGGGCCAGAGCCCAAAGAGGTAAACTGGGAAACCTTCAAAAGTGGTTTAATCAAGTGATAACTAAATTAATGTACATAGAAGTAGGGTAGTTTTTCACACTAATTAAGATAATTGAGCCTCGCTCATGGATGCAAGGGCTTGTATAGACTTGGGATGAGTCGGGAAGGCCTGGAATGGAAAGATCATCTATCTTGTCCTTACGAGAGATATTTGGTTGCACATGAGTGAGTATGGGTGACGGGATTCGGTAGAGGCCACCAGGGAAATCCATAGTGGGGGCCGAAGCCTAGGAAGATTCCCAGAGGAGATCCCATGACGAGCTATGTGATGACACTCTTTCTACAACAACAGTTGGTATTTGGTTTTATGTGTATGGTTTTCTTATCATACTCGATCTGTTTTATTTCTGGAAGCAATGTGACCTATGTCAGTGATATTGGAGTCGTACTTGTGTTATTCTTATGGATGTATGGTTCATGTGTTGGCTGTGTCTGTATGAGTTAGCCTGTGTCTAGGAGTGGATGGTCTTGTTTGGAAAACCTTGTTACTATCTCCTAGCACGGGGGGTGAGCCTTTGGGTATCACATGGTTGGGTGGAACGTGCACCTTAATCCATTGGGTCGTCTTCTTGTTCGTGTGGACGAGATTTCCAATTGGAGAGCTCTTGGGATCCAGTACTTCATGCTTTATTCCTTTCCATTATTAGTGAAATTTATTACCCCTCTTTGTATCGAGGGGGAAGATGTAATTTGTACCCTTGTATATTGGAATTACCTCATTCAGGGAATGAGTTTTGTAATCATATTGTAAATTATATTATTGAAATCATGTGGCATCTCTTATGCCTTTTTTGTAATTTTATCATGTTTGGAAGTATGAGTGTTTAATTTGTTAAGCAATTAAATGTTATGTTGTTAATTCATGTTTCTTGTTTGGGTTTTAAGTAATCTCAGTCTCGTAACCTTAGAGGTTGTTGGCAATGGATAGTGATCCTACATGTTATTTGTACTTTAAAAAAAAAAATAGTACATTTGAGTAGTAAATTGCAACTTCCTCTAGGGTTGCGCGGCGAGGCATTACATTCTTGGATAACTATATTCGTGGAGCAGATTCCTGATCCTTCACTGTTCGCGATGTTGGACATTGAGCGTACTCATGAACGAAGCTAACAACATGATTTATATCCTTCATTTTTATTATGCATTCTCTTGTTGACTATAAGAGAACTTACGTAATGACATTATCATGATTCGAGATTTATTATAATCTCAGTTGATGTAATCTGATTATGTAACTTGCCTTTATTAAGCTTATGAAATTGGATCATTCATGAACGTGATATGTTATTATTTTTTATGATTTTGATATTATGACATGATGATCTTATTTGTAAATGTTTAAGTAACATTGTCTTGGAATCCTTAGAATGTTTGTGTAATAGAATGATTTTTTAAAAAAATTATTCAGTTAATTTGTTGCTTTATGCTTTGTCCTTTGGATTCCCTGGCGGGGTGTTACATAAAATGCCAAAAGAGGGTGTGATACTCAACCATCCAAGTGTGGGTGAGAGTGGCACATGTAATCTGTAACACCCCTCCATTTTGTGCTTTGTTAATCAGGCAATATTTTCTCTATGATGCCTTGTGTTTTGATTATGTTAGTGATGTAAACTTCGTCAGTTAGTGATACTGTATTGGTGAAGAGGATGGGATCACATCACTTGCATGCGAGCACCTCGTGATTCCGCGATTTCCTCTTCACAGTGTGTTTTATTATGTTTTATGTATGTTCGACACTCGTGTTGTTGCAAGATGTAGGTACAAGACATTGACTCCACCTAGTGTAGTGCCCCCCCCCCGTTTCAGTCATCGTTGATGTCAAGTAAGTTGTTGTTGGTAATGTCATGATGATGTGGTGGTTTTATTATTTAATTTAATTTTAAGGTTATGAGATAACACTAATAATATGCTTGGATTTGATTAATAAAGTTAATTTAATTAGAAGGTTACTTGTTTTATTTGGAATTAAATAAAGAATTAGATTCAATAATAAACATTAATTGAATTATCATTAGGAGTTAGTTATTTAAAGTAAACGGATTAGATGAGGAAAGATAATTATCATTTAATGATTAAATTCAATTAATAAATTTAAAAGTGATAAATTATTAGAGAGGATTAAATATTAAAATTGTACTCAAGTTTGAATAAGAATTAAAGCAAGGAAAAGAATCGTTTATTGCTAAATAAATAAATAATAATAAAGCATCATTTTGGGAAGAGTAAAAGGCAAGGGAAGCTAGAAAAAGATGGTATATGCTTTATCTTCCTTTGTCTCATCACCTTCTAGGTAGAGATTTCAATCATTGAAACTCATAAATTAGAATTCAAGAGGCATCTCTGGGGGGGTGAATGTAGAGTTGCACGAAGACTAGCAAAACTGAAACCGAGTTTCAATCTCTATACACGAGAAGAGGAAGAGACCACATGAAGTTTAGAAAGTGAAAGTAGAGGGTGTGAGGAGAGGAAGAGAAGAATTTGCGAAGCTTTATACTTGTCCCTCTCTTGCTACTTTTGGATGCTTCAATAGCCTGCAGATCAACTAAAAGTATTCATTCTGTCGATAGGCCTATCATAATCAGTGACAATGTGGCTGGAGGTGTTTTATCATGTTTGGAGGAAGTATTGAAATAATGTTCATTAACATCGACAAACCAGGTAACTTAGAAGCCTAAGTAATCATGTGAATATCAAATTAGAGTAAACTTTATGCACCTTTTGTTGAGCTATTACCATTAAGATTGCTTTTTGTTCTTTGGAGAATGATGAAGGGTGGGAAACTTGCCATTCTTATAGATTTAGTTTAAACTTTAATGATGAATTCGAGTTAACAAAGTGCATTTGGAACCTTGATATGATGATACAATGCAGATTCTTAAAAATATTATGTCATCTAATCAGTGTGTAGATGAGCTCTGCTCTTACAGCCATCTATCTAGAACGCTGTCTGTGGAAGATTCAATTTACATAATTTAAGTTTACAATTTCTCATTAAATGAAGCAACCCTCAGATTTCCTGAACCTAGAACGTAAGATTTGCAAACATTTAAACATAGCTAACAGAAAAATTCAGCATGGAATACTTTGATTCCTTTTTTGCATCTTGTCACAGTGGCGCTTTTGAACATGGTGGGGTGTATAGATTTAAATAAACTCTCTGATTTCTTGGGCAGCCTATCATAGCCGTGCACCTGAACACATGGGCAGTTTAAAGGTTTAAATAACTTGCTCAATTTTTTTCTGACAAACTATCGTAGTTGCAGCACTTTAAAATAAACATTGTCAATGTATTAACATAATAGAGAGCTCACCTTTGATCGTGGTGAAGTTCAACTTCCAAACTTCAAGTTTAAGTGTGTCTCTAGAAACTCGCCACCAAACAGAAAAGCGTCCAGTTCTGAAAAGGAAAAGTTGTTCATTATTTCTCCTGCTCTTAAGTCACGTATTTGCACCTCACCTGTCTCCTTCCCTTCAATTTTGTGGATAATAGTTGGGATATGATAATAATGCAAGTAGATGGCGATATTTCCAAATTCCAATATTCACTTTCTAATATACTTGTCAACCTGTCAAAGCTGAAGTTTCTCCGGAGTCACCACTTATCTCTCTCTCTCTGTTTTCATTTTGTATATATGCTTGACACTGTAAACATTAAATTTTGTATTCAATGAAGATTATGCATTTGTAATTCTCGTTGTTTGATGTTTATCCTGCATACCATTTGTGTGTCCACCCCCTTCATGGAATTGAATATCAACCTTCAATCTTGAATGAAGTTTATGGTCCTACCACCCACGCCATTCTTTTGATATTCTCTGCACCTCATGATGTGCGATCCCATTCAACTTAGTGAAGGCCTTTATCAACCCATCGATGTAAATCACTGAGGTCTGTAATTCCTTGCCTCCTCAAATTTGGAGAACATCTTCCCACCATTCTTAGTTTTCTAGGCAACCTGTTCGGTGTTCCCTCTAGAAGATATTTGACTGAATGTTGAAGTGAATAGTATACTTTAACTTGTGTAGTGATAAATGAATTAATTGATTTCATATTAGAAAGGACTATTTAGTTTGAATTTATTTGTGCATGAAGATGTTCATTGAGACTTAAGTTGTACGAGTGCATTTTTATATGTATATTTTGTTAGTTTGATATATATATTTATGTTATCTAGAGAGAGAATAGTCTAGTTAATAATTGGTTATCATAGAAAGTATTTCTTATAATTAGTAGTGTTGTTAGGATAAATTGACCCATTAGTAAAATAATGTTTCAGAGGGAATTGACTTAATTATTTATTTAGATTATTAGAAGCCTCGATTAAATGAATGAACTTCTTGCAGTAATTATAGAAAGTTGTTTATGTCCAAAGCAAATGAACTCTTTTGTCTGAGAGTATTAATTGATTTTGAGAACTATGAAATTGAGTTACTTAAATCGGGTAATGAAGGGAAAATTATTTAAATAAATTGTTCTTGAATTTAGACTTCCTTTTTAATTATTTCTCTTGGATTGATTAGGGGATAACTTTATGACGATCCGAGTTTCTAATAAATGTTGTTCTTATATGGATACTTATTTTGAATCTTGTGTTGGTAATTGTTTTGGTCATTGAGTGGGTTGGTTTCTATTAATTGGGAATGCAAATAGATAATTGTTGTCATTGCTATGTTGCTGATTTTATGAGGGTGATTTGCGTACCATTATAAGGGGGGTTTGTGAGACCCTACCTATTGATGAGCATTGCAATATCATTTTTATACTTAGATATTGGAGGATTTTAGCAAAATATTAGAATTAACATATTGAGTGTTGTAACCTTTGGAATAGAATAGTATATCTTTGAGGTAGTGTAGGAATGGAGTCATGCTTCCATTTAGTTACTTTTCTCCATGAGTGCAATGCTTGTGATCCATAATTTTTGTGAGGGATAGTATGTCATGGGTACCTTATCCCCATTTCTTGGTTGACTTGAAGGATTAAGCCTAATACTAGAGAAGGATATAAGCTCCACTAGCAAATGCTTTGATCCCTTTTATTAAACATTTTGGTGAGGTGTTGTGTTTCTTTCTTTTTTTTTTATTGTGGGCCTTGGGTACTTTTGCTATGCTTTGATGTGTTTAATCCTTCTATGCGATATTCAATTTACCACCAATGTGTGATGTTGTATATTGTCATTTATTATTAAAAATAGAGATGAAGTAAAGTAGTGATGAAAATAAATAAGTGAGAGGAATTATATCAAGGTAAAGGAATAGATAGATGTGATTAGAGGGAGTTAATCAAGAAGATCCTAATAGTAATGGAATAGATGATAGTAAAGAAAGTTATAATTAAAGATACATAAATAGAGAAATGGAAAATATCACTATTAATGGGTGAATTAGGATTGAGGAGAATATTATTATTGTTACTCTGTAGGTCATTTACAATGAGATGGTGATATTAACATTAACCTGAATATAAATATTAGTGGTACTATCAATATTAATACTCACATATTACTGATAAGGGGAAATTAGTAATATTATGGCTTGATGAAATAATCATTATATTATTAATCTTAATTAAAATTAGTTAACAATATCATTGTTTTGGTTTGATAAGGGTAATTTTAGTGACGCTAACTAAGTATTAAGAGTTACGCTTTTTTTTAAGAAATAATGTTTCTTATAGTGTGCTGGAATTTTGGGTTGGCTAGCCCTCATTATTGCGAGGGTATGAGCTGCACAGTTATGAGGATGGTGTTGAATCAATGTTGTTATGTCGTACTTGGCCCTTGTTAAAAATTATAGCCAACATATAACTCAACACTTCAATCCTTTTCATCATGGAGGAGCATATGCAACCTTTCAGAGGGAGGCATTAATGAAGTAGTGGTGTGAGTCAGAGATGGGTAGAGGCATTGAATTGGGATGGTAAATTATATAGCAGATCGCCCTTTAATTATTGCCTTACCAATCCTTCCCTGTCACTAGATTATTGTGTCGCTTTGGTTGCCTTATATCTGACCTGGTTACCAGACGATATGATGGGCTCCGTCAGTTTGTCAAGGGAATTGAAGTCTAAGGGTAATACATTTACTATCAGGTGATGGGGGTGTAGTTGAAAGCAATAGATAGCAGTAAATAAAGGTAGGGATGGAAAAATAGTTAGGTGGCTTTGCAGGTTCAGAAGATCATTCTTCTGGTCAAAAATAGCATCTGCATACGTGCTAATCTTGGGAATAGTGGATCAGAATTCTTTAGGAAAAAAGAAGAAGAAGCTTTAGCCATGTTAGATAACCAGTTAAGGTTTTCAAGTCCAAGTTACCAATCGTGTCTTGAACATCCTAGCCCCCTGTACCGATACCCAAGAGAAGAGATTGACAAGTGGAAGTGTGCACTCTAACAGATATGTGATCACTCAGGTCGCATAAATCATTCTAGAGCTAAAGAACCCAGGTTTCATAGCATTTCTTTCTCCTGTAAAGCTTTGTCCATCTATTCTCATTGACATCATCAGCAACACGACACAATCTGTGCAATTTATATCCCTTTCCATCTTGAATCTTTGATGCGTAGGACCTGCCAAAGCCATATTTATCCCCTGGAAAAGCTTTCTGTGTTGTTCCAATCTGAAGGGTTTTTCTCCATTTTTCATGTTTGTGTAAGGAGGAGGATTCAGAACAACATATACCACATTGTGACCACCTGTAAATGTAAGAGGCAGTTTCAGGAAGAAAATCCTTTGAAGGATCTTTGAGTGTTCCAATAAAAGAGATTAAGGATTGGGTAAAGACGTTTGGACTGTTGGCGAGTTGGGAATGGCGTTTAGAGGATTGGCATAGTGAGCAGGGCATTGGTTCCTCCATTTGATATATCAATCTTTAACCAAATTTGCGCTATCAAGTAGGACCTCATGACCCCACCTATCATTAGAATAAATACATATGTTTATTTGCAGTGTTCGATTGTACATTTTAGATCCATATGCATGAATTTAGCTTCAATGTTTTTTGTTTGTTTCTTTAAATTTGTATGACATAATTCTCCAAAAATGTCAATCATATTATATCTTTATGTCAAGAATAAGCATATAATCCTAATGCATAGAAAGATTAGGAAACTCCACTCATACCAGATATTTGTTCCAGTTTTGGCACTTGTGTGAATATTTTGATGGCTGTTGTATCTCTGAGAGAGTTCTGTCATTGTCTGTGCTTCTAATATTACATATAGATTTTCTAGAGCAATTTCCCTTGTTCTTTCAACTTGATGGAGGTACGTACTATGTTTCTAAGCTTGTGAGATTCATCTTTCAAACTCTAAGTATTCAGTTAGTTGCATTTATCAGCAACTTTTAATTTTCCATGATTAATTCGTATTCTGGATCTGTGAATGCATTTATCAGCAACTTTTAATTTCTGTGATTAATTAAATGATACGGATACGTAAAGATGCATTTATCGGCAGCTTTTTAATTTATGTGATTAATTACGTATTCTAGATCAGTGAATGCGTTATCAACTTTGTTATGTGATTATTAATTAAAATTCCAATACGGATACATGAATATTATGATTTAAGGCATTAGGCATAGTTAATCATAAACATAAATTTCATTAATGTCGTTATGGTGAATAATATCTCTGTTACCTTTCTTATCAGCGATAATGCTATTTTGATCATGTTGTTAGTAATTGTTTTAGGGTTAAAATTGATGGGGTAGTTTAAAGTTTTTGCTTAATTCTTTTACCGTTATAATTTACCTCCTTTCGATGAGGGCATCATCATAAGATAGAATCGATTATATAATTAGAACCCCCTCACTTCACTTTTAGAATGTAGTGTTTTTCTTTTTCTAGGGGAATATACTCCCATGTCTTTAAAAAGGAGGCCCTAATAAATAGCAAGAGATAAGTCCTCATTCGTTTCTCCTCCCTCCTTTTAAGGGAAAATAATATTATGTGTATAAAAAAGATTAATATATATATTTATAATTGCTATTCTTTAATTTGGATAATTCTTTTAAAAAATAAAGTCTTCTTGAGTAATGCATATATATCTCATATTTAAAGAAATCCTTTAAAAATTGGAAGAATCATGGTTATTCTTTACATTTTCTTTTTTGAAATTTAGGATTTAATTTATTTATTTTGGAGTAGGTGATGTTATAAGTTAAATAAATAATTGAAAGGAAAATAAAATAATAAATAATTCTTTATTATTTTAGAGAATATGTATAATAAGTTTTCAATTTGGGTATTTATTTTATTCATCTTAATTTTTATTTATCATTTTATTTTATAACAATATATTAAGAATAATTAAATTATGGCATGTGATGGAATGTTTTTTTTCATCAATGGAATTATTTAGTTTACACAAATTAAAATTCCACAATTCTTTTGTGTCGAATTATATTAATGTTAATATGGATATTTAAATTATTAAGCTTTAATACCTCGACAAATGACATTTTATATCATTAGGTTTATAATAATAATAACGTCAAATGATAGATTATCTTTGTATGGAGTTAATAACACTATATTTGGAATGGAGTTGGATGTCAGAGTGGAGGTTAGTCGCTTGATCCATAGCAAGTATTCAAAAACCTAACAGCATAACCTAAGTCTCATCATCTTGTTACTTCTTTTAAGGGTCCATGTGATGAGTTAGAGCATCCAATATTATTTTCTTCCCTCACCCTACCCTTGACAATGTCAATGGTGGGATTGCGACAAATCCACTCGTGCATAACCAAATAGAAAATATATTGGTGGTTGTAATAGGGTCTTAGGTATGCGTTGGTAACTCTTGCTACGGTGAAATGTTTTGAGTGGTGTTATATTATAAACATGCATTTAAAACTTCCTAAATGCATCCTTTATTAAAATATTACTTGAGGTATGGGTTATGATAAAGGCCTTTGTGTGTGCCAATTGGGAAGCCTTCCTTTGTATTATTATACTATCATTGTTGTGTGAGTTGATGTTATGGTTGAGATTGATGTTAAGACATCTACGTTAACCTAGTGGATTATATCCTTTTCTATCCAAGCATGTGGAATATGGTTGAAGTCTAGTTGTCGAACTACAGTTCCTCTGCGAATTATATACGTAGGCAAGGCCGTCGGAGACGAGCCCCCGAGGAATTAGGTCTGGCCCCTAGGGTTTGCTCTATGAATTGCATGTCTCCCTTTGAACCCCAACCACGATTGTTTAAGAAATTTAGTTATCAAACTAAAATATTATAGTTTATGTGAGGTCAAAGGTTGTATGCTTTCCTTTAGTGCTTGCTTTGGTAGCAAACTTTGAGAGTTTTGCAAGCGTATGCGAATGAAATTTGAAAATTGTGTTTTGTTCTTAACTATATTTTGGTGTAAAATTTAGGGCATTACATTTGGTATCAGAGCGCGGTTGCAGCGTTGGGATCTTTGGTTAGTGTTGTGGCCCTATGAGTGTTGTTTGTGTGAAGCTCCCTTGTGTGCTTACCTCGTTGTTGTGACTAATGTTTGAAATGACCCTATGACGTCTTTTCTTCGCTTATCCTTTAGTAAATGTTTTTAGCTTTGATTGAGTATTACATACCTCAATGCGAATGACATAAGGGAATTATGAAATAAATGATACTAGGTTCATGAACTTTATGTGGGAAAATGATAGTGAGATAGTAATGTTTCTTAAAGAAATTATATAGCATGTTCTCTAAAAGTTCGATAAAAAAGTAGTGATTTAACCATGACTAGGTTATGATCTCCTTGTTGTGAAGGATGGATAGAATGACCTTATGTTGTCCTTCCATTCTTTATTCTTGATAATGGTTGTTAGATTTGATCAAGTACTACGTATCCTTGTGGTGAATGACGCAATGGATTGTGAGACCAATGATGCTATGTTCATATGCTTTATGTAGGATAAGAGTAGTGAAATACTAATGTCTCTTAAGGAATCATATATTCTACTCTATAAAATCTAGATGGAAAAGTAGTGATTAAACTTTGTTGAGATGTGAGACCTTTCTCTATGTTGTTAAGTTGATATAGTATTATGTAACCACATGTGGATGATGCATTTGACTATGATGGGGGTAAGCAACTAAGTTTAGAGATTTTGACTTGGTAAAATCTAAATATAAGTGCACCTGTGTACCCTTCCTTAGGACTTGTAAATGGTTAGGATGATAAGTTTCTTTTAACAAATTAAATGTGTCGATTGGATGTTCCATTCATGTTGGTTAGCATGTTGTGGTGAACTACCCTTGTAAAAACCAAGTCAATTTGCAATAAAAATGGAAATGAAAACAAAGTGAATGGATAGAAAATGTTAGTTCAGTTCATGGATATTATTATTATCAAATTCACCCTCGTTCTACCCTATAACCATGAACCTTATGGAGATGAAGGGATGATCCTTAAGACATGGCTATTATGTGGACAACAAAAATTTATTAATGTAAACATCATTTAACTTCATAATGTAAGTGAATAACTTAGTATAAAACACTATAATTTGTATATCTAAATCTATGTGCCTTGGGGTGATTTGAAAATGCAATTCTTTTCTTGTGTGTGGAGAAATGAAGTGTTTTCAAATAGTACATGTTGCCTTAAAATCAGTTGAATGTGTGTTTTGTAAAGCTATTTTGAAGTTATGAAAGAAATATGTTTGATTGGGTAAAAGACTTTGGTCCTGAAATTGTACTCCTACCTTAGGATGTATGCATTAACTTGTGTATGGAATCAATTAGCATTGAGTAAAATTTTAGAGACAAACTAGAATAGTGAAACCATGTGCATGGGATATAAATAATAATGATGGTAAGGAAAAGAATGCATTAGTAAATCTTGCCTTGTTTTATTTCAAATATAAGCTCTTCTTTCATTGCATGGTATGCCTAAAAAGTAAAATGTCATGTGCATTGTAGTAGCCTTACATTGGTAACACTTAGGTTCCCAACTGCATTAGAATTAATAGAAAATCATATAAATGATAACTCATTATATCCTATTTAGAGATGCAAATTCTAACTGCATGGCTAAGTAATTTTTTTTTTTTTGTGAAAAGAATGTTGTGCTTGTGGTGCTAATAAATTAGACTATGCTTTATTTATCTTGTGTTGAGTATGCCTTGTTTGAGAAGACACTTTATCATGATCATGTGTGCCATTTGGTAGAACATAATATCTTGTGATTTAATTATAGGTAAAGAAATGAGTTGTTCCAAAGGTGAAAATTGGAAATGGATTTATTTTGTATTCCCTGCGGATGTGAATACCCTGTAATAGTTTTATGTTGTGTATTGTGGTGATTTTGTGGATAGACCAAGTTGCAAGAGTAAGTGTATGTTGTGCATGTTTGACTCATATGGAATGAAGTGATAAAATTCTGGATAGTTAATGTGACTTGTCATGTGGAAACCAGTATATGTGTTGTGCCCAAGTGCGAGATACAGGTTATCCGACTTGGGATAAGGGTGGCCTGGACGTCTAGTACGATCCCTTATGAGTACCCTTTGTGATGGACTTTATATAAGCTAGCTAGTTGTGTGTTTATGTAAAAGTGTTAAATGTGTGGATGTGTATTTATTAAATGAAATGTGATGTATTCCCTTGTGTTAGTCTTATTTGTATGTTAAATGTGTACCCCTAGCGTTTGGTTCCCCCCTTATGGGAGTGTGATGCCAGCTAGTGTAAATAGGGGTTGAGAGGCACATGTTCTCCCATCGGGAAATTACGAGCTCAAGGCATTGTCCCTAATCCTGAAAAAGGATCTATGTTGAGTCATTGTAATCCTCCCATGGGTGTTGACTATGGCCTACTCCCCCACATATGAGAGCCACACTTGTTGGTTCATAGTGCAAACCTATTCCTTGATGTTATAACCCGTGGGTAAAGGATGGAATTTTATGGACCACCAGTTACTTATAATTATGTGGTCGGGGACCACTAGTGATTTATATTTATGTGGTCAGGGACCACCAGTGATTCATATTTATGTGGTCAGGGACCACTAGTTACTTGTATTTATGTGGTCAGGGACCACCAATGATGCAGATTTATGTGGTCAGGGACCACCAGTTATTCATATTTATGTGGTCAGGAACCACCAGCTATTGCATGCTATTATACTTGTGTGGTTAGAGAACCACCATTCCCCCCCTCCCCTTAGGTGGCTTGTCAAGTCACATGGTGCTCGTGATGTGCAAATTGTATTGTTGAAATATGAATTGTTCATAATTCTTAATTGAGGTTTTACTTTATTATGTGCCAACAATGTGGAATTTTACAGTCATTTTATTAGGCTATTTAGCCATTTGAAGGTTTTTAAAGTCCAATTTGCCTCAAGGAATTTTTTGAATTTCGTTTTCAATTTAAGATTGAAATGTTGCAATGTAGCTACAATTGATCCTTATTTTGTTTCTCTTGAATTTATAGTTTTCCTTTTTGGCAGTTGTATTAGAAACTTTGATTCAAGTGATCTTATGTTGCTCTATTTGAGGCTTTCTCCTTGTTTGCAAATTGTTGGCATGTGTGATGTAATGTAAAATCTATAAACTACCATATCCCTGGGGGTTCCTTGGCAGATCGTATAGGGGAGTAGATGTGCTAGGGAATTATTTTGAAATGGGTTTGTGAATGGGACCGGTATGGGACGGTCATTAATCCATTCTTCCCCTAGTTTTATGATTGTTCTTATCTGTATGGAGGAGTCCTTAGAGAAGGGCCTCAAGATCATCTTTCCTAATTTTCTATGTTATCCAAGAATATCCATCCTTGTAAACCCCATTGTGTGAGCCTTATGTTGTAAATTATGTGATTGTATGGGGAAAAGCGCACCTAATTGGGAAGAGAATCCTTGCTATTGTTTTGTGTACATGTGAAACTGTAAGTAAATGTGATGTGGCATACCTGTGAACTATGTGTGAAAGTAACAAATAATGCAAGTTAATATTCCTTGAGACATGGTATGAGTGCCATGATTGAGATTTGGTATGAGTACCACAATTTTCATGTAAACTGTTCTCTTAGGAAAATATTTGGACAAATGCGAAGCTAATAATTTTGAGACATGATTGGC
>VDFB02215883.1:0-10854 GCA_007258455.2 Sequoia sempervirens
TTTTACCATCAATGAAAAGATCTTCTATTATGAAAGTTTTACACAACAATCTCTTACAAAAGTTTTCAAAGGAAAACTTTCCTTCTCCTCCAAACTATGCTAAGCTAAGCTACACAATCAATCTCTCTTCTACTCTCTGATGCCTCCTCTAACCTCTAGTTTCTAATTTTCTAATATAATACAAATGAGGGGGACTCCCCCTTTTATAGTTGACCAAGTCCAATGGACGGCTCAAATTACAATCAAATCAAAGGCTCAGATTGAGCCACCTCAGCCCTAACCCTAAAAACTGCCAGAATGGGGAGTGGTACAATAAATGAATCAAAGATTCCCACTCACTCCCAAAATAGTAAAGGCAATTAATGCCCATAATCAGTCCTCTAGAAGATCATCATCCAGAAGTGCATTCCCGTTCTCCTTCTCTCTAGCTGCAAACTCAATGAACCTGGCAAGCACGGCTTGGATCTCTTGAACTGAAATTGGTGGAATGCAATCAAGCTGGAATTCTAACACCGTGACTGACTGCTCGTGCCGTGTGCAAGACTTTCTCCAAGCAACTAAGGCATCCTGCGTACTTTGAATCAAGTTGGAGAAAGTAGAAGTGTTCTCAAAGTCGTCCTGTACAAAGGTCTTCACCTCCGAGAAGAAAGGTGCCAGCCTACTCCTCAAATTATCAGTAGTCACCTCATCGGGATTCAGCCGTCTAGCAAAGATAGCCTCCAAAGTATTTAGGACTCCATCAACAATATTCATCATAGCCTTCCTGACTCTAGCTGAATCCGCCTGTGCTGCGTCAAAGAAACCACGCCCCGTGATTACAGAAGAGTACCATCTAGAAAAGTCATATCTATCATTCTCCTGAATGACTCCTCCATCAATCAGCATTTGCAAAGGAGCATGCCTCAATGCCTCTAGACGCTGAATAACTTTGCTCTGATAAACAGAAGCATCACCCCAGGCCTGGTCAACTGCCTCCATACGTGCCGTAATACTGGAAGCTTGCTGGAAAGCATGAGCAAGGTCTTCCATGAACTTTTCTGTCTCGGCACGAACTCCTGTAACCCATTTATCTGCTTCCTGTGCCATCTTTCTCAACTCCAACAAGCCGCTAACTGACTCCCTGGATAACTCAGCTGGAAGCTCTATTGTTGGAATCCCCTGCCCACAAGGACGAGACAAGTGCTGCACGTATCCTATCAATGTCTTATGTTCTTTCTTCAATTTCTTATACTTTCCTTCCTTCCTAAACAGTCTGTCCTTGAGCGCCTGATAGGAGTTATCACATTCTTCGACAATTTGTGCACCTGTGGGACGTCCTAACTCCATAGTTGTGATCACATAGTTCTCGGGCACTGCTTCGTCTCGATCACAATCCACTTGTGGCACCGCCATATGAAGGGTGCGAGAGCCATCCTCTTCAGTCGAAATCTTTGAAAACTTTCGTGCTCTCTTCTTTTGTGGAGGCATGCTGATCCTATTCAAAAACTCTTCCATCTCAATTGCTGGATCAACTTCTTCACTGGGGCTCCTTCTCATTCTATCTCTAAGCCAATCAGGTACAACATGCTGAATAACAAAGGGCTGTTGTTCTTGTGCCTCTACTTCACGGACTTGTTCAACTTCTATATCATTCTGGCGAGGCTCATCGGCCTCAAGTGGCTGAGTATCTCCTGAAACTATATCATCATCCTCCAAAGCCGTCTCTAACTCACGCTGAAACTGAGTGTTAGTAGCAGGCCCCTCATCATCCTGCTGATCATCTCTAGTAGGCGCATTAACACTTTGGCCAACTGATTCCCTCCGTGGTGGCTGATTTTCTTCATGTACCTCCTGCACCTGATTCAATGCATTCCTTTGATCAGCGAAAAGAGAAACCTCCTGTATACTTGGAGAACGTGTCTCCAATGTGTTGATGTGTTTTTCGTGACCGCACCAATGCAGAATAAAGTCGCCAACGGCTACCCTATTCTCTCTTGATCAAAGTATCCAGCACGCTAAGATTGCAAGAGAGTTCGTGCGTTCAACTCCAAGGTTCTTTCAGTGCGAATAGGCTCAGTTGGCTCGATGTGATTTGCTGGTATTTCAAGGGGACTTACGAAATTGTTCAACAACAGAGGAAGAGATTTTCACAATTCAACAGATTTATCAATGAAGCACAGGTTTCTTATTCTAACCAGAAAGTACTGAATTTAAAGTGGTTGCAGGGTTAAGAAGATTCTAATCTACTCTAAGACGTGGGATACATGGAGCTCAACTTCCAGCAAACCGGCCAAACTTGGCTGCGTTTCGCACCGGACAGCTTTCGGTGCGTCACCCGGTAGTTCAGGTGTTGGATCTGGCACCCGCGCGAAAATACCATCCGCGGCCCGGCGCGTATGAACATACAAATCATGGTCAAAGTTAAGTACGCTGATATTCGGTTGATACAAGGCATTCACCATCGGCGAAACCGCTGAGTGGTATGGATGAACCAAAAGAGTTGCTTGCGTTAAACACCCATTCCGCGACTAGCGACTGGCCCATAAAAATGAGGTAAAGCTGCAATGCGGCTACTTGAAGTAGAAGGGATGAAGAAACCTAGCTAGCTATCCATAACAAAGACGAATTTCACCATCAATGAAAAGATCTTTTATTATGAAAGTTTTACACAACAATTTCTTGCAAAAGTTTTCAAAGGAAAACTTTCCTTCTTCTTCAACTACACTATCAATCTATACTAAGCTACTTCTAAGTTGTCTCTCTACTCTATGTCTACTGTCAGCAATGTCCACTAACTAATACAAATGGGGGGACTCCTTTATATGGTAGCCAAGTCCAGCGGATGAGAGCAAATTGTCATTGGATGGCCCCAGTTGTACCACCTCATCCTAAACAAGATTGAAAAAGCCCTAAAAGCGCATACAAGAGGGTGGGGTAATAAATGGAGCCGATTAATGAAATCAAAAAAGTAAATCCTTCTGAAGATTTAATGAAGCGGTTTGTTCTTGATTTTCTTCAATCGTTCTTCAACTTCCTTAGGGCTTCCATTCTTTTCTCCATCTTGGCGGTTTTGGCTTGTTCTTCTTTGTCACTAAGTCTCAACACTTAGCCATTTTCTTGCAACCTTTCTTCCTTCGTGATTTATCATCTTGAACTACTTGCTTCAAATCATCACCGCCTGGTCTCGACGTTCCTCCTGCAAAATCAAGCTAGGAGAAGAGTATTAGAACACTTCATAATATAAATTCAACTTACTTACCAAGATTTTCATGTTTTGATCTCCAAGGGTTCATCGTTTTCTTAGCCAACTTCATCCTCAAATTCTTCATGCCTTAGCCAAATTTCCAACCTATCTTGTATTTTGCCTGGCACACTTCACTTTGATATTTCGTCCAACTCAGGCTCGAGAAAAATGCTTTCATCAGGAATTCGACCAAAAATCATCTAGGCGATCATTTTCAAATTCATCTGCCAAGGCATTTTAAACACATTTAATCCCTTGCCTTGGAAAATTTTTAAATTTTCCCTTAGGAAAATTCATCAACCTGATGCCCATCAAAAATATTCACCTTGAAGGCCTCGGCAAAGTGTGGAAGACTTTAAAATCCATTCCTCATCGTAGACGTCCAATACCCAGAAGAAAATTTTCTTCAGAACGCGTCAAATCCATGGGTATACAACGAACGGGTTCATTTAATTTTTTGAATTTTGGACCTTAGAAAAATAATTTTCATCAAATTTAATCCGTTTCTTCAACTCCAGGCGCATTTCCTTGCTCTGACTTGAAGACTTTAATTATCCTTGCGAAGCTGACATCATTTGACTTCTTCTCACCAATTTTTACTCATTCTTGAGAGAACTTCATTACTCCTTCAAGTTAGGCGTATTTTTCCTAAGGAAGTGAAACTTTAAATATTAATACTTAGGAAAAACATTCATCACTTTGCATAGGCGCATATGGAGGTGCTTGCCATTTACAAACACTTAGAAAATATTTCTTGACTTCCGTCTCATCTTGGGCGCAATTCATGGGTAGAGCTTCCATTTTAATTGCCTTAGATAATTCTCCAACTTTGATAATACCCTTTAAGCTAGGCACATTCAACATGGTAGACTTCAATTTTCACTTACCTAGGAAAATTCACCTCCACCCCCATGACTTAGGCATATTTAGCCCCTTGAAGTCTCATTTTCCATCACTTGATCAAATTCACCAACTTGTTTTCATCCTTTCCCAAGGGCGCATTTGGAGGTGCTTGCTTCTAATTTTAATCTTGGCTTAGAGAAATTTTGAACTGATCCTTTTGAAGGGCGCATTTAGACCTCTCAACTTTCATTTTTTTACACTTAGAAAATTTCCAACTTCTCCCCCAAGCCAAGGCGCATTTGACCACCCCTACCTCCAATTTTTTACACTTAGAAAATTCCCCAAGTGCCCTTCTTTACCTAGGGCGCATTTTGATGCCAAAGCTTCAAATTTTGATGACTTAGACATTTTTCAAAGCTTCCCATGCAAGTCTAGGCGCATTTAGCAAGGCCTTCTTCAAATTTTCAACACTTAGTATATTTTAGACTCCCTTATCTTCTCAAGGCGCATTTTGAAGGTGCAACTTCCACTTTGGGTGCCTTAGAAAAATTTTGATGCTTCTTCTTCTTCAAGGCGCATATGGGGCTTGAGCTTCTAATGTTTACACTTAGAAAATTTTCTTCATGGCATCTTTTCAAACTTGGGCGCATACTAGGAGGGGAGCTTCAAGTTTCAATCACTTAGAAGAATTTCCAACTCAAACTCCAAGTGAAGGCGCTTTTAGGGGGAGCTACTCAAAGTTTTCCATACTTAAACTTTTTTTTAAGCTTCCTCTCAGGAAGGGGTGCTTATGAAGGGTGGAGTTTCAAATTTGTAAGACTTAGAATATTTTCACTCCACCTCTCAAGCTAGGGCGCATTTAGGACCCCCTACTTCCAATTTTTGATACTTAGAAAATTTTTCATCTTCTTTCTTTGACCTTGGGCGCATTTCTACCCCTGAGGCTTCAATTTGTGATTCCTAGAAATTTTTCAAGGCCCCTCCCCAAGTTTGGGCGCATATCCTCCTGTGAGCTTCCATTTTCAATGCCTTCACTAAATTTCTTGTCTCATCTTCAGCATCTCAAGGTGCATTTGGCCTGTGAACTTCAAATTTCAAGTGCTTAGAGAATTTCCACCAACCTTCAGCTTTTAAAGGCGTTCTTCACTGGCTGGACTTGAAAATTTATCAACTTCAGTGAATTTTATGACATTTGTCAATTTTAGAGTGATTCGTTCATGCTAACCCTAGCTTGCCCTAACTTTCTAATTTTAGAAAGTTTCCCAAATTTTGAATTTCAAGCTAATTTCAAGCTCCAAAAGGCTGGATTTTGCTTTGTTTTGAATCTCGGGATGCATTTGTGCTGTTGATGCCTGATATCTGTCTATACCTGCTATTTTAGCAACTTACTAAAAATAGCAATTGCTCAGAATGCCTTCAAATTTCACATGCTGAATGCTTGAAGAATGTTGATCGTGGCTGGATGCTGCTTCTGCATGACTATCGTGTTTCGCCCTTGAATTTAGGAAACCCTAATTCCTCTGTACCAGCCTGCTAAAATAGTAAGTGTTTCCTTTTTGAACCTCTGCAACTCCGTTCAGCTTGAAATTTGCGCTATGGGATCTTTATTAGCTGTTTGACTTGTTCATAATGACGCCTCGTGTTGACTTGCTATTTATAGTACATTTCTGGAGGTGGCCTGCTATTTATAAATAGCGGTTCATGACCCACAACTCCGTTTGACTTGAGAGTGCGAATGGCGGCTCCTCACCACGTGATGACACGCTTTGTTGGCATCGAGAGCGCTATGCGACTTTCTATTTTAGCTTGACTTACGAAATGACTTACTATAAATAGTAATTATAGTTTAATCTTCAAAATTTTACGGATAGCTTGAAGGATCTTTGATCGCTGATGGTTACATGGGTTTCAAAATTATGACTTTTACCCTCTTTTTAGGTCCAATGGAAACCTAATTCATTTTGCATGCATATCAAATGATCTCCGTTTGTTCGTTTCCATTGCATTCGCGATCAGCCGGTAATTCGAAGTGTTGGGGTAGAGGTAGCACGAGGACTTTGCTAAAAATATTAGTTCTTAAATGGTGACCATCTCGGTTTGCATGTCATATCACTGCAAGCTCTCGAAAAAACCATAAGGAATATCACCGGACATGCAAAGGAAACCGACATGCAAACCCTAAAAATAATACTCACAGAGGCGTTTCAGTTATTGACCTCGCTGCATGTTATCTTTGTCGAAGGTCTCGAGAAAACCGAAGGAATCCTCGGACATGCATGAAAAGCGCTTCTGCATATAAGCCACAGCAGAAATCTGCTCCAGTGGCTAAAATAGCAAAGTTGTCCCGGATTTGTGGCTCAAATTTGCGGGGAGAATAGCGATGTGCTTTCGAATGTAAGCGTGTGTCGAAGATTTCCAAAATGCGAAGGGAGCATACGGAATTACGCAAAAATAGTAAGTACTTTCGAGATTGATGAAATTTACGTGGAAACTGGCGGAAACATCGCGACAATAATGTTAGCCTCAGATTTCAATTCATTCACTTCGTTTGACCTCAAATTGGCAAGGAAGTTCAAAACCCTAATTCTCAGACTTGGCCGAATTTCACGTTTAAGTTCGATGACGGACACATCCCAGAAAGATAGACAGCAGAAAAGAGAGACAACGACAAAACAAACTAAAATCAAGCCAAAAGTTCAAGACAAAGCAAAAATTAGGGGGTCCCCATTTGCAATGGGGCGATGTGTGAAAAAAGGTCACAACACAATGGTGTGGGTGATTCAACTACAACTCGTGGAGGTTCCGGCTGAATAGGCTCCTGCCGAACTGGCTCCTCCTTTCAAGATTCTGGACCTCGAGTAATTTGTTTCTTTTTACTGGTAGTGGGCGTCCTGTGATCTCCCATCAAATTGTAAGTCAAGGAATCGACCTACTCTTCAATTTGCCCACATGTCTCTCGACCCATGCCCTGGTAAATGTCAAGACGGGAATGGAAAGTGTGTCCAAATCTGCAATCTCTGGTTTTGACCAATCTGGAAGTGGAAGTGGAGTATCCCTCACTGCCTCATAATCTGGATGGAGAACATTCATGTCCTTGCTCACCTGGTCTGGTACTGGAATGACTTCGCACTCCCTGATCATACCCAATGGCAACCTAGAGAACATCCTTTTCTTAACTTCACCGTCTGATGCACCAGCCCAATAATCTTCAATATTTGCCTTATGTTTGAATTCTTCTGACAATATCCATCTGATGTTGCTATGTGGATCATAATGTTGTCTGCTGGTGTGATAGGAAAAATGAAAGAACTGAAGCTCACTCTCAGCTTCTCTAGCTGCCTGTAATGAAGGACACATTTCATCCGAATTGCCCATGACAATCGGGAAATCAACACCTCCCTTCTTCTTTCTCTTCTGAATCTTATCGTAGGCAACCAGTTGCCTAGATATCTCTAACATTAAAATCCTGTTGGTTGGGTACTTAGGCAGCCTATATGGATATGAGGAAAAACCTTGCAGCCTGATGTAAGAAAACTTCGGAAATTGTACAAACCAGCACCCATACCTTTCAATCAATTCTCGAGCTTCCCTCGAGATCCTATGATGCATACGCTCCTGAAGTGTTCTCGTGATGTGCATGGTAAAAGCGTCGTTGACACGCTTGTAATAAGTAGTATTTGTCAAGTGCAGCTGCGGACAGGCCTCATGGATTTTGAACTGATGAGAGCCACAACCAACAGGCTCTTTGTATGAAATTCCTTTATATCTCGTCATACGAGCCAACATGTAAATGAGGTAAGAGCCCATATAGAACGTCTTCGTTCTTCTCAAACTCAAGAGTTGCTCGTGCAAATTGTCACTAATCATCGCAGGCCAGTCGACGTACTCTTTTCCTTCCAGCACGATGTAATGTCCCCCCCTTCTCAAACTTGATCTTTCCAGTGACCGTTGGCCTTTTTCTGGAAACCCGAAGGCTAGTCGGAAGGTAAAATTAGAGTTTCCTATTTTTAAGGATGTCCTTGCTCGGAATTGGTGGATTCAATGGCGGATTCTTTCTGGGTTTTCAGAGAGCTTCGCAGTGGTATATTCATTTCGGCATTCTGAGCATTTTCTGGAATTTACTATTTTTAGTAAATTCTATTTTTGGCAGTTTTTCAGTTGGGTTCAGCATGGTTGACTTCCTACTTCAGTCTGGTCAGTGACTTGCTCATTAATGGCTTCAGGGCACATTTGGAGAGATAAGTTGAGTCATTTAATTAAAAGTCACGTTTAATATTATATTTTAACGTTGACCCCTTGGCCTAGTCTATTGACTTCATGTTGTTTTGAAAAGTGGTCTTTTGAGGGTGGCGCCTTCATTAAAGATTATTTTATTATTTACCAAAGTCAAAGCAAGCTTAATGTGGGCGCATTTATCAAAATATTGAATTTATTTAAATGTCAATATTGAGCTTTGAAGGAAAAGGACGCCATCTTTGAGAAAGGATTAGGGTTTTGACCTTGAAGTGGATTTTAGGGTTTCGTGAAGTCAACAGGAAATTATAAAAGGAAGACCTTGAGCCTCATTTCTCATCATTGGTCTACAGTATCGTTATGCTGCCGGTTTGGCTCTGGAACTGCTTCGAGGAATGAAGGCCTCCTAGCTCGGGCATCGCTTCTTGTTTGCAAGACAACAACTAGTGGTGATTCAGTCTATTTTGTGAGTTGCATTTAGTTTGTGCATTGTATTCAGCTTATTGCATTGTTAGATCTGATTGGCATATTAGTGGTTTTCAGCATATTGCATTATTTGATACAGCAGATTCATGTTTTTAATCATAAGTCAAAAAACATCAAAAATATTGTTATGGGTATTAGCCCATTCTCATTGCTAGGTCTAGGCGCCCCTTTCCTCTAATTTACAAAATTTTTAGAGATGGCTGTGATTTATTAGAGCAGATCGCCCCTCTTCATGAAGCCGTACCATTTGCTTGCATAGAGTTCCGTGCATAAATAATATCTTGCTGTTTGCTCAGTTTTCAGTGTCTGAGTTTAGGCGCCATCATCATTAGGGAATGTTGCATTTTGTTTCAAGTTAATTGGATGAGATTAGAGGGAGATATGAGCATATGAATGAATCATATAGACTGCTGGTTTTAATTCAAAAAGTGCAGATTTGGCAGAAAAAACAGAATTGTATTTTGATCATTGAAAAGTTTATTGGTTTGGCATTTCTAACCAAGCTAAGAAGAGTTCTTTGTGATGTAATGATAAGCTTTCATATTTCCATGCTCATGGCAGACGAATGACTCTTATTTCTGTAAACTGACAGTAGTACTGGCAGTCATTTTCAGTCTTGTTCAATTCTGTCCTGTAATGCTCACTTTCATTTGAAGTATTTTGTAATAGTTACATCTCCGCCCTATGGTAGCTACTTTCCCATTCTGGGTTAGCAAGCACATTCTGGGTGTTGAGCATTTTCAGCTTTCAGCATTTCTTTTCAAGCATTGTTATTTGTAATCACTCCGCCATATGGTCGCCCCTCACTCCATTCTGGATTGGGTAGCACATACTTGGTGTCGAGTTCCCTTTCAGCACTTAGAGTAGAAGATCCTCTGACCATATGCTCGCCATCATCGGCGCCATTCTTGGTTAGAGTTCCTGCATAAGCAATTTGATTTAGATCCTCTAACCAATGCTCACACCTTGCCCACATCGGGATCCTGGTTAGAGTTGCTTCAACACGTTTTGGTTTAGCTGCTAACCTTAACGGGTGCATTGATCCTGTTGAATTTGAAAAAAGCGAAAAAAAATTGAACCGAATATTTAGGTGGTATCGACGAATCTTTCCATCACGATCACATTCTGTATGGTGATAGAGAAAGGGTACATTGCAGGGAAGACGAAGGTTGGAAAGCGATTCCGACCCTGCTCGGTCGGAGAATTAGAGCGACTAGTCGAGGCTCATTAGAGGTCTTCTCGAGAAGCGAGACATGAGAAGGTGAGAGGTCGATTGGGTTAACGAGGAAAGTTACCAACAACGAGAGATAGCGGTGGGAAGGAAAAGAAAGATCAATAGTCCTAGGAAAGAGATTCGAGAAAAGAAGATGGATACTTGATGGACATGGTATCGCTTATGATGGGAAAAGTGGGACAGAACACCATTCCACAGAACAACACTGGGCATAGAGGAGAGCACAGTGCTTCCAACCAGCATGATGGACATGCTGCTCAGCATACTTCAAACCACACTTATGTCTCATCCAGGCCCTTCAAACCCACCTTCATGGCACCTGTTAAATCTCAGCCAGATCCTGAAGAGAATGCTTCATTCGTGGAGCAGTTGAGACTTGGTCATGCAGAGTATGATTCTTTACCTGTCGACATCAAGATGGATATGTCCTACAATGACTTTATGGATCATAAAAGGAAAAATAAAGGACAGGGTAGACATTATGATCAAAGAAGACCATCAACTCAAGGAGACTTGTATCAAGCTGTCAACAAGGTTATACTTCCACACTTTGATGGGAGTGATAGCAGTTCAGCCCGAGCTTGGATACAGAAGCTGGATAACTATCTAGCTCTCAGACCCATGGTAGAAGAAGAGGCGATCAAGTTTGCTACGCTACACCTTGATGGGGTGGCACACGAGTGGTGGTACCATGGCCTAGTTACTTTGGGTCATGGGTCTATCACAACCTATGATGAGTTCACCACGAGGCTCATCGAGAGGTTTGAGAAAAAAGGATCCTGAAATTCATTTCAGAGAACTTGCACAATTGAGACAATATGGCACAGTTGATGCC
>VDFB02215885.1:0-22867 GCA_007258455.2 Sequoia sempervirens
AAAAAATGATTTTTTTTTTGCATACATTTGTGTAGTAAATGAGATCATTTGATAGGTCATTTAGAAAATGATTTTAATATTAGTATTAATTTTTATTTTTATTTTATTATAGAATAATATTATTATGTAGTTTTTTTAAATTTTATGTATTAGCTATTATATAATTATATAAATGTTTATTGTTTATGTTATTATTTATGTATTTATTATTATATTATTATATTATCTATTATTAACTATTGTATTAATTATTATATTGTTATATAATATAGCATTATATATTAAAAACCAAATTATTTAGTATATATTTAAAACTAATTATTTATTATATTTTATAAGAGAAAGGATGTCATAATGTTAAAACCTAAATGTGCTCGTTATTAGGGCGTAATTTCCATTTTAATAAACATACTATATTAATTATGCTAATTTATACTTAACTATGTAGGGTAAAGGATGTAGAAATTTTAAAACCTAAAATATACATTATTAATTATGCTCTAATTGTAAAGCCTAAATTTTCTCATTATTAGGAGCTTTGTCATAATTTCTATTTTATTTTAAAACCTAATTTCTATTTTGTAACTTTGACTCTCCACATTTAATGAGGGCCAAAATATTCTTCACGTGAAATTATGTGAGTTACAGGAAAATAATGTTTGTGAGGATGAACAATGCTCCCGTCAGCAAGTTAAAGTCTCAAGCGCGAAAAAGATGATGAAAATAGTGGCGGAGAAAATAGAAAAACACAGCAAAAATAGCTGAAAAACGGCGAAAAACAACCAAAAAATGGCAAAAAATGATGAACATATGAGATTCCTTTTACTGTCAACCAAGCCCTATCCTTCATTTTCCATCATTGATAAGCAAAATGCCAACACTTTTGGAAGAAGAGGGTTGGGAAACCGTTTGGTCCTGGTGCTTTGTCAAGATGCATTTGAAAAATGGCCTTTTTGACTTCTCTGCGAAAAATGATGAATAGATGAGATTCCTTTTATTGTCAACCAAGCCCTATCCTTCATTTTCCATTGTTGATAAGCAAAATGCCAGCACTTTTGGAAGAAGAGGGTTGGGAAACCATCTGGTCTTGGTGCTTTGTCAAGATGCATTTGAAAAATGGCCTTTTTGACTTCTTCTCTTGCAAAAGGTGTTGTTAGCATTGCATTATTTGCCTCTAAAATGAATTTTGGGATGTTTTTGAGGATGTTCCCATAGCTGACACTATCTATCGCATCATCTGGAGCTAGCATATATTTGAAGTGTCTAACAGCCTCATTCTGAATTTCCCCAATTTCCTCTATTAATTGATTACAATGGAAGCATTACCTCTGGATTTAGTATTCTTTCAAATTTAGAATTTAAATAATATCTACCATTGATTAATAATGTAAAGATAATATTATGATATATTAAAATATTATTTGTATAATTATAAAATAATATTAATATAATTTATAAAATATCATATAATATTAAATAGAATGTAAATAATATTTTATTGATTAATAATTTAAATATAATATAAATATATATAATAATTAAAAATTATTTAAAGATAATTTTAAATTATAAAATAATAATAATATACATTTTTAAAATTAATATAATAAATTAGTATTCTACTATAATAGTAATAATTAATAATATACTATTAACTTAATATTTTATTATATACAAAATCTATCTTTATTTATTTTGTTGTTATGTCTTGTATTTTAATTCACATAGACTAAACATTGAACATAACAATCCATATATTAGTTATATAAAATTTTATAAAATATGATTTAAAAATAGAATATATAATAAATAACTAAGAAATATATGTATTATTTTAAATATAAATAAGTATAAAATATAATGTAAATATTATTATGTAAATATTTCTTACTTAAAAGTAAAATATGTAAATATTAAATTTATAACATATTTTATATAAATATATAATTTTAAAAAATACGTATACTCCTACGGATAAGCTTAATCTCTCAAGTTTTGAAAGTCTTAAAAATTAATTCGTTTAGCTGTTTTCCACTTCCTTACTGGAGGACAAATTGACGAACACTTGTCAAACGTCACCAAACGTGTCAAGTTGTAGAAAGCATGGTGCTATGAGGAGAAGAAAGTTTTGTGTTCATGAATGGAAATGGAAGTCCAGGTCCAAAAGCAGTATGATGATTAATTGTCCAATACATCATATGCAACCCTTCTGCCACCTCTTCCTCTAGCCAATGAGATATTTTGACAATAAACAAAAGTAGGTAGAAAAAGGGTGAGACCTTTTGAATTTATGGATAAGTAGGAAATTATGGAAAAATCTGAGAAGACAACACACTATATATTAAAGACATTAATTAATGAGATGCATAATAGGAAGATAAAGAGAATTTCAAAAGATGAATATAGTATAAAGAAGGTTATAGCTTAGGAGAAAAAGATGGTGCAAAAGAATATGTTTCAAGATATTAAATAAAAATAAGGAATTCCAAAGGACATGACCCACCAAATCAAGAGACACAATGAGAAGATAACGTCTTGACCAAATTTCTTCTCTTGTATTGCTTGCATAGAATAAGATAAAGAAGAGGATATTGATAAATGATTGAGAGGGTAATTTAGAAAAAAGAAGAAAAAATAGAAGAAGATAAAATATGATGAAAAATAATAATGTTGGTATCAAAGTCACATATGAGAGAGATTAGAGAATAATTATGATAAAAAAATAAAACTTATTTCAATTAATATTATTTAAATTTTTTATAATAATTCTTTAATGTTATTTAATAATTATTAGATAGTTTAAGTATCTTATATTAATAGGACGGTAGTGACAAAGCAATATTCTTACACTAGCGGATTAGAACAGTTCGTGCGAGATAACGGAATTTACCAAGATCAAAACGGAAACTTAAAAAAGCGAATGGGTTGGAGGGGCTCACACGAAACAGCCACTAAGTCAAAGGTTTAGTGTGTGATGTTTAAGCCAGGCCACTTATGATAGACACAAAATGGTTGTTGATAAGAAAATTTAAGAGAGAACATAGTTATTCTAAATGTAGTGACTATCTCTGAACTAAGCGTACATTATTATTATTATGGAAATGGAACAATGTCAAACAAAATAACTTAACTATTCCCATTATTTCTGTTATCTTACTGCCAAGATTTCAATGCAGATAGCATGGAGTTCACAACTGGATAGTACGCTTTATCTCTCTCATTTACAATCAGAACATTAAATGTACAATACAACACCATGTTTCTTCTTTCGTATGAGAAAATGTATGTAGAACTATTGTCCATCACAAATCGCATGATTATACATGCTAGTTATAGAAAATCTCATACGAAATAATTCTGTATAGAACTCTTATTTTGCAGCTGCATCCTATTACTTAGCAACATACTGTTAAGAAGAGTATGCACTCAATGATCAACCTTATACAATACATTTGAAGTGAGTTCCTTCCAAATGGAAACATAACCTTTCAACACAGACTTTCACAGCTGGGTGACAACCACTCTCTGATTTTTATAGCTCTAAAATTATCCATTGAAGAGGCCTCTAGCATGCGCTTCCAATCTACACAAAATCAACAAAAGGAGAGACTCTCTAAGGTCAATGGGAGCTCGCCTCCCATCCTTAGGACAGCAAGACTGTCTACCCCTAGCTTGGGGAGATGACTATGGTGACTATGTGGTAACAACAACACAAAACAACTCTCACTTTTGCAACGAAGCATATACAACAGCAAAATTTGCTCAACACAACACCCAGTAACCCAATAGAGATATGAGTCACCTAAAAAATGAATTTGAGACGAATAAAATGATTATATTTTGTTTGCTTTAGAAAAGCTAGTACCAACTGCAATGTTGAAAGTAATGGTCGATCGTCTAGAAATATACATTTTAATCCTAACTTACTATCACTAATAATATTTACACTAAAGAAGCTTTCGCACGCGTTTGTAGATCATTAACTCGGAGTGAAGGTTAACGTGGAGATGGCTATTGATATGGATGAGGCACAGGCGCTTTACAGAGTGGACAGTTTTTCTTCCACTCTAACCATAGGCGAAGACAGTCATGGTGGAAAATATGGGTTTTGTGACATGGCATTTGACATGCATGTTCTCCCACCATGAATTCAATCATACAAATTACACAGCGAAGAACTTGCTCAATATGAGAGCTAGATATTTTGATGATATCAAGTGTGCCTATCAACTCTGTCGCCTCCCTCTTCATTTGTTGAGATACAACTTGAGGTTGGGTTGTTTCTGACAAATTATTTTCTGTTGATAAAAGAGAATTCAATCTACGAATGGCTTCTTCTGTGATATGTAGTCTCCTATGTATCTCTTCCATTCTTCTGCGCACTTCCTCTCGCTCAATTCTTCTTATGCGTTCCATTTCGTCTACTCTCCTTTGTGTTATCGCTTCCCATTTTTCTCTCACCCGCAAATTTTGTCTTCTTCGCTGCCATTCTCCTCTTCTGTCACGATCTCTCTGGTTTCCATATCTTCCTACCCTTCGTGACATCTCATATATGATAAATGGTGATTTTAGATGGGAAGCAAACTTTTCTGTTAATATAAATTCACCAATGATTATTCTACTTCTGTTTAAGTCCGAGAAAGATTATATCTGCAACTCTCTTGCTAAATATAGATTCTCGATAAGCATATAGAAGTCGGTTCTTTTTGCTTTATATAAATGGTTCTGTTAACTTTTATGGCTTAATCTAATTTACTATTTAAAGATAAACTTTAATTAGTAAAAATAGAAAATTATTCACTATTTTTATATAAATAATATGTAAAGTACCTACTAACTGTTTTATCATAAAAATAAATAGATGATTTAAATAGTGATATTTATACTTTTAAAAATCTTGTAAATAAAATATGCGAGGACATTTTTAAAAATTAATGAAAAATATATAAAAGATTATTATATTATAAATATTAATTATATAGGGAATTCTATAATTAGAGCAGATGTATAACATGTAAATTAAAAAATGTATAAAAATGATAATCATTATTTATGTATTATCATAATTATGTTGAGAGACATCCTACAATGATGCAATCTAATGTTGTGAACATAAAAGTAAAACTTTATCTTTTATCTTATATTTTGAAGTTATTTACATGTCAACATACTAATATTTAACAATAAACATAAACATAATATTCATGATGTTATTTAATAACAAAATAGATTTTAATTAAAATATCAAGAAACAATAAGGTATTCTTGGGGCAACCTCGTGACCTCTTGCCTACAACAAGATGCTTTAGTCAATAGAGCTAGACCCCCCGCCCTAATAAATATATTTTTTTAAATAATTAAATGTAGATAAAATTAATAATCTATTTTTTTAAAATTATTATAGAAAAAAAAATAGATAGTTGACATCTATTACATAAATTTATTTAAAATGGATAACTGATTTATTTATAGATATCTATATAAAGACTATTTCTAATATATTTTTTAGCAAAAGAATTTATTTATTTATTTTAGATAATAATACAATAATTAACATTTAATTTATCAATGCTTTACAATCTTAATATTTAATTTATCATTGTGATCTCTTATGAAAAATGGTGTTTCACTTATGAATTAGTCATTATGCATATAGCATAATATACGAATGCAAAATATGACCCTCAACATTCTCAAACAAAAATCCTAAAATCTCCATAGGAAAATATAAAAATTATGTACACATTCTAGAAAACAAAAGCTTAAAATAGAAAAAAAAAACTAGCCCATTCAAATAAATGACTAAAAAAATAGGTCCTTAAATGAGAGAAGATGTGCCCCCTCCATAGAATAAAACTTCATTGGAGGAGTCTCCCTCCAAGCATAAATGACATTAGCAACAACCATGCAAAACCAACAAAAGTACACCTACCATGTGGGGCCAACCGATAATAATGTAGCAAATACAATGAAAATACAATGAGAGGAAGACAAGTGGAGCCACATAGTACCATGTGGTGTAAAGGTCCATGGTCAAATACTCACTATGCATGCACAAGTAAAACTGGTGTTTTTTTTAACTATAGTGATGGTAACTGTTTTATTTTTTTAACTACATTGACTAACTAGAGAAAACTGAAGTTGAGTTCTATTGTTTTTCTATATGAAGATTGTATTAAACTTTTTGGTAGAATTATAGTTAAGAATGTGCAATTTATATTTTTTATAAATTATTATTTTTTCATTAATATATAATTTATATAAAAAAATATTAATATATAATTTTTATTTAAAAAATAATTCATAAGGTGCGGGGCCCTAGTTTAGTTGATTAAATGAGCATATTTAGATTTTAGTATTATACAATCAGAAGAATAAAAAATAAATTATAAATCATATGATTATACTATCTAATTATTGTATATGTTATATTTTTAACAAAATTATTAAATATATATAAATTAATTATTATTATATTTTAAAATTATATATATATTTTACAATTATGCAAAAAACAAAAATTTATTCTAATTGACCTTCCACACTCATTTGGTGTACCCATTACACACTAAGATGCAATAGCTAGTAACTAACACTTTTAACATATTATGTGGTTGGAGTGGAATGAAATACTCATTCCTTCCATTTTCTAGTACTCTTGAGATAATCTGACTTGATTAAAATACTCATTCTACTCCAACCACATAATATTTTAATAGTCAGATTATCTCATGAGTATTTTAATACCATGTTGATGATGATGTTGCAGAGCAGGGTGATAACACAACGAATGCTCAAAAAATAAAACTTAACAACAATTGTGGCTGCTGGGATTCGAGCCCAGGTCTCCACGGCCACAACGTGGAATTCTCACCACTAAACTACAGCCACTATTAATGGTGATGTCAGCAAACACAGTACATTTTATTCTTTTAAACACATCACAATACAGTTCATGTTGCAGTTCTTAATCTGGCGAATTGTAGATTTATTGGAAAATCACATCTCGACAAGTAGAGTACAGCAGCTCACCAATCTAAAAATGAAAATAACGGCCATTTGACATGCATGTTCTCCCACCATGAATTCAATCATTCAAATTACACAGCGAGGAGCTTCTTCAACATAAGAGCCAGATATTTTGATGATATCAAGTGTGCCTATCAACTCTGTCGCCTCCCTCTTCATTTCTTGAGATACAACTCCAGGTTGGGTTGTCTCTGAGAAATTATTTTCTGTTGTTAAAAGAGAATTCAATCTATGAATGGCTTCTTCTGTGATACGTAGTCTCCTATGTATCTCTTCCATTCTTTTGCGCACTTCCTCTCGCTCTATTCTTCTTAGGCGTTCCATTTCGTCTACTCTCTTCGCATTTCGGCTTCCCATTTTTCTCTCACCCGCAAATTTTGTCTTCTTCCCTACCATTCTCCTTTTCTTTCACGATCTCTCTGGTTTCCATATCTTGCTACCCTCTGTGACATCTCGTATATGATAAATGGCGATTTTAGATGGGAAGTAAACTTTTCTGTTAATATAAATTCACCAATAATTATTCTGCTTTTGTTTCAGTCTGAGAAAGATTATATTTGCAACTCTTTTGCTAAATATAGACTTTCAAAAAGCATGTAAGTGTACCTTAACTCTATGTCGGTTCTTTTTGTCGCATATAAATGGTTTTGTTAACTTTTTAACTTAATTTAATATGCTATTTAAAGATAAATTTTGGTTAATAAAAATAGAATAATTATTTACTATTTTTATAGCTAATATAAAATAGCTATTAACTGTTTGATCATTAAAAAATAGATGGTATTTAAATAAAGTGATATTTATATTTTTATAAAACTTATATATTAAGATACTTTTAAAAACTAACACATAGAGACATATATATAAAAGATGATTATATCAAATATTATTAAATATTTCATACTATTCTATAAAAAGAACAAAGGGTCTCATATATCATGTACATAAAAAAATGGTATATAAATGATCACAATTATTTATGTATTATCAGAATTAAGCCGAGAGGCTATTTAAAATATTCTCATCCACTCTAAAATACTTGTTTTTTATTTCATAATCAATTTTATAATGATTTCATTTTTATTATTGTTAATATTGAGATTTAATATTCATAATTATAATTAATT
The DNA here is from genome assembly GCA_007258455.2 of Sequoia sempervirens. Taxonomy (NCBI): domain Eukaryota; kingdom Viridiplantae; phylum Streptophyta; class Pinopsida; order Cupressales; family Cupressaceae; genus Sequoia; species Sequoia sempervirens. The sequence continues at coordinate 8,157 of VDFB02215885.1, forward strand.
TAATTATAGTAATTAAATATTTATAATTGCAATAAAATACTTAGTGTCACGTAATAAATTTTCAAGTTTTTCAAGTTTATCGTAATTTGCTTTTTAGATTTTAAAATCAATTTATTTAAAAAAAATCCAAACTAAATACTTTGTGTAATCTAATATTTTCAATTTTATTTAAAAAAAAATCACAGTAATCTTGCTTTTTCAAATTCTAAAATCAATTTAATTAAAAATAAATAAAAACTAAATACTTAATAAATTTTTAAGTTTTTAGGGTGAAATTTATTCCTAACACAAATATATTCAATGTATTTATTTGTAATTTATTTGTTTATTTTTCAATAGTGTATTTTTTTTTCAATAGTTTTTTCTTTTCTTTGTTTTTAAATCAGTTTTAAAGTTATTTTATTCACATGTTCTTATCTTCCAATTCATGAAGACCTCTATCAAAAGAGGCTTTGTCTTTCAATTTCACTCTATGAATTGTAGATTTCCCAATGGAGAAAGAAGTACAAGTATGTCTTGTTGTTCGATTGCAAGAAAATGTTGATTTCCATTCAAGTTTAGCCTTTGTTGTCCTCCCCGATATTGTCCAAAATTAGTTGATCTGCCTTCATATTTTTTGTTTCATATTTTGTTATCAAGGTAGGTGCAAAGGGTGAAGTATAGATTGTTGAATCGAGAGAGAACTATAGGTATGTCTCATTGTTATGGTTGTTAGATTGCATGGAAATGTTGATTCCCATTCAAGTTTAGCATTTGATGTCCTCTCCAATATTGTCCAAAATCACCACACCTACATCAATCCAGTTGTTTTTTATTCCATTTTTTGAATTCATTGTGTTTTTATTTTCAACAAAATAGGCATTAGAATATTCTTATCAATCTACTATGAAGGTGATCGATATAAATGTTCCATGCATCTCCTTCAAATTTGAAATCTCCAATTTCATACTCAAATAGATCTACAAACATTGGATGCTCATTAATATAGTTTGATGACATAGTTGAACAATCAGTGAATAGCTCCTTCCTCCATACATTCTTACACCAACTCTAGCAAGAAATGTATCTCCCTCTTCAAATCTGTGGTCACCCAACAACCATGTCAATAAGGTAATTAAGTATTCATCTAAACAAATGTGGGCACACACATACTACCACCAAAATTGTCATATGTAAATACCTTTACTGTATTTTTCTCCTTTGTAATGTACCCTACACCAATATGGTTCCTTAGGATCTTCCAAAGCTCCATCACAAGTGCATGGAGTAGTGCTTATGTCTAGTTCTTTTGTGTGATAAGTGATAACTGAGTGAGAATTAAAACTTGAGAGTATGCCATATGATTAATTGGCTTTGGGGAGTGAGACAAACCTTGATAATGATCCACACTAATATTGTATGCAAATAATCTTGCCCCATGTTCATCAAAGTACAAATACCTATTAGACTTTCTAGTTAGATATATGAAGACCAAAAAAGCTAAATATATACAATAAATCAACAATTCATCAGTGCAAATTATCAAGTTTAGCTAAATTTGGTCCACTTCAACTCGAATAGTTAAGGACATAGTGCCTTTGAAATACAATTTATAGAAATATATGATAGACTAGTGAAGAATAAATTCTAGAAACATAATGGCTGAATTTAAAGCTCTATAGCCCATAAATCATCCTAAATTCAATAATATAAAGAATTAAATTCCAATTAGATTTTAAAATTGTTTAATGGTAAATTTGATGAAGTATTTAAATTATGAACATTTCTCTTTGGAAATTTCAATCATGTTATATCAAGCAAAGTGTAGAGAATATTGTTGTAGGAAATTTAATTTTCTTTATTTGTTGTGGCTGAGGTTTATAGCTAATGGAATCTTAGGGATTTTTTTTTAATTTAAATGGGAACATTGCATTTTGAGACTATAATTTATAAAGGTATAGTGTAGAGTGAATTCTTGCAGAAAATTTTATTTTCTTTGTGGTGCAGAGTTTTATAGCTAATGAAATTAAAGTAGAGAAAAAATTAACTTAAACGGGAGCATTGTATTTTGAGACTATAATTTGAAAATATAGATGGATTGAGCTTAAAGAATACACACATAATGTAGTAGGGGCCAACCAATATCAATTCAGCTCCAAGCAAGGAAATTTTTATAGAAATAATCTTAAAGACAACCTCATTTTTTCATTTTTTCCAAACTTAGGATTCATTTGTGGGGAATTAAACAATACATAAGTTTTATGATTAAAAATTGAGTTAAAATTTGGTTGAATTACTTCTAGAGCATCTATTAACAGAATCACTAACACTTTATCATATGTAAATCAACTAGTATCTTGCTTTGACACAAGATTCTAATCAATATCCAATTTGCCACAAAAAACAAAATATATCCTTCTTCCCTAATTACATTTCGCTAAGCTGCCTAGGCAAGAGCTACTATATCAAATTCATAAAAGGGATTGTCTCTGGCCTCATTTAGTAGATCCAGTGAGTCAATCTCAATGGCCTCTCAATGAGCCAATTTTTTGTTTGCTAAAACAAATGCACTATAAAAATCTCAAAACTTACACTCAATGTTTTTTACTCTTGAGTGACATCAACCTAGTCCCTTTGGGAGGTATTGATTTTTTCTATAAAATATGGAGAAGGAGGTTAATTATTAAGAAAACACAGAAAATGTACAAGATCAAAGTATCAGTCTAGCAACCTCACAACAAGTTGTAGAAGTATAAATTTGAATTTTTACGAAAATTCAACAAGCCTAAGCTGACATTGTTTATCATTTGACTATCATCAACACTTGCTGAAGTATAAACATCAAAACTGCAATCAACAGTCAATTTAAATTTTCTATCTAAAACACAAATCACGATTAAAAAACTATCCAAGAAGACCATATTTAAACCATTAGTTATAGAGGATATAACCTCTCTCAAGATTGAATTGCACCACTAACACATTGTATGCTGATTTTCACTATAAGCTTCTCCTCCACTTTGATCACAAACCACAAATCCTCATCACAAACCTTAACCTTCATAAAAGCATTTGTAACCAAGTGCAGGTGGATGTTGTTGAGAAAAATATGCTTCACGACATTGAGCATTCCAATTTGGTTCTTTTAGTCATTTTTAGGTGTTTTAAATTGAATTTTTCCCAATTTGATTTTCCTTCTTCGTAGGTCCTCGTAAATATTTGTTTATGAATAGAGCTGAAAATGGCCCTGCCAAACTTATGACTTGGAACTATGGTTGATACCCAAGGATACAAAATTGAACATTACATTCAATATTACAATATAATTAAATTAATCCAAGAAAAAGATGATGTTGCAATGTTATTGCATTACTCCTATAATTATGTAATTGGATGACTTCGAGCAAAAACATATAATAAAGGTATAGTTTACTCTTAAGTATGATCATTAGGTCAAAGCCCAAGGCTACTAAATTTTTCCAATACATAAAAGTGAAAATAGAAGGAAATCCTATCCTGGCTTCTAGACAGTGCTCAGTTGTCCAACCTTCAAGCTTTTTCCATTTTGTCAAGACTTCCTAAAGATTGAAAGATGTTAGCAACATCTTCTTCCAATTTGTTGAAATATTCTTCACTATCGAATTTTTTTTAACTCCTCTAAAGTCCATTCTTTTAGGATGTTTCCCCTACCTTGTAATTATCTCTACTTGCAAAGCAAGCAAAGAACATTCCTTTTTTTGCATTAATGATCTAGTGATGAGTATAAAACTGCAAAAATAAGAAGTTAAAAACTACAAACACACACCACAAAACAACGTCAAACAAAACAAAGAAAACTTAGAGGCACATGAGGTACACAAGGTAAAGAGGCCAAAAAAAAAAGAAGTAGAGCCTAACAATTTCAATACCAAATAACTTGGAAAACTACATCAGTAATTGCATTTGAAAATCCATAGTTTTTTGAGAAAAACAAATACAGTAAATCAAACTTGAAACAAATTGTGTTGTTTAAAGCTTTAGAAATAGAAGCATAAAGTTAATATCTTAATAAAATTCTTAAGACTTCACTATTTTGTTAGTTTTTGGTCATGAAATTGAAGTAATCATGTTTTAGGGAACTCCTTCTATCTTTTGTATGTCCATTTATTCAAAGCCCATGGCTATTTTGACCAAAAATAACATCTTTATGGCAGATCATATGCCACTGAAAGAGACCAAAATCATTCATAGACATTGGGGTTTGTAGTTTAGGGTGAAAATAAAATATTATTGTTTTGTTGCAAGTGCCCACAAGGGAAAGTGCTTGGCTTTCTCCTCTCCAAGTTGTGGTTACATGTGTGAAAAAATAAGGAAGACAAGTTCCCTGTTGTATCTCCTCTAACCAACATCTTGACATGGTTTAATTCAATTTTGTTTGGGAAGGAGTGGGGATTAACACCCAGTCTTTTGTATTTCATTCTCTAGATCTTGAGGACTACTTAAAACCCATCAAACAACACAAAAAATCCCATAGCACAACTTTAAATATGTTCTTTGTTTAAGTTAACATGTCTTTGTTCAACACAACTTTAATTAGACAAATTATGAGCATTAATGTTTCCTATTATTTGGTTCCAAAATCTACTCTCTCAATAGTACACTCAAGTATATATTGTGTTAAATGGGATGTTCTTCATAATACTGTAAATGTTGAATCTCAACCTAGAATGTATTAATCTACTGAGTATATGTACTAATCTGTGATGAGTATGCAAACTTCACAATCAATAGAAGTTTCCTTCATAGTTCTTGTGCCTTGTCTATGCGTCCAAATTTCTTGAGTACACTCTATCAAATAGTTCCTATGCCTTCTCTATGCATCCACATTTCTTTGAGGCATTGTGTCAAATAGTTCTCATGCCTTGTCTATGCGCCCACATTTCTTGGAGGAATTTTGTGAATTAGTTCACGTGTCGTGTCCTTACTTCCACATTTTGCATGTCAATTACATTAGCTTAAGAATTGTGAAGGATTCCTTCATTTTACTCTAACCAGTTGCATGCGCTTAAGAATTTTGAAGGTTGTTGTGCCCTTAGCACACACGCCCCGTTTGGAACGGGGACCCTCTTTTCTTTCACTTTATCGGGCCTTTCAGGGCCACCATGTTTTGTGTGCCCCTCTTTTTTGATGTTCCGCATGGTCGATATCGCTCCAAGGTTTCATCCTAAATCAACAATGCTTTCCCTTTTGATTTTTTGCTACCCTCCGGGGCCTCGTAGGTTCCTTTCGCATTTTGGGCTTTGGGCGGCCCTGGGCCCCTCCGGGCCCAGGCCTCCGGAGTTCCCCTTTCGGGTTTCCCCTTTGTGTTTAAGCACTTTGTACTGCTCCCGGGCGTTTCTACCCTCGGCCCGGCCTACTGCTACCAGACTTCGGCTGAGATTTCTACCGCCTGCCCCCGCCCCGGAAAGTCCGGCTACACCGGACTTCCGGTCTCCGGATCGCGACTGGCGGTTTACGACTCTCCGGCAGCTCGCCAGCTGGCCCCCGGATGTTTCCGCTACGCTATCACTCCAGCGGGGCGCTAAGAAGTTCTCTGTAGAACTCCTAACGTTCTCCCTCCAGCTCCCCGAAAGCATCCCATCGCTGCCGGGCCGACCAACTCAAAATCTTATGTGGGTTGCCGCCGCTGGCTCCTCCGGCCTCGTCCCCGGACCACACCGCTGGCCGACTAATTTGAATTTCACTAACTTTAAAAGGGTTGTACTGGGAAGATTTATTACAAAGATTAATGATTGAGTATATAATGCCCAAACTCGCTGGTCATTTTCATTGTTCGAATTGAAGTGAATTGGAGCAGCGATCAACTGGAGCTCACTGCCTTCTGCAACGTCTCGATTGTCACCATCAAACTCGCTCCGACGATCCCTGGTGGACTTCACGCCTCACCTTTTAGCGTATCCGAGGTAGGCCGTCCCCGTGTGCCCTCCCATCTTTTTTCGTCATTTCGAGGGATTTAAGTAATTGAACAATTAATTAAATTGGCATAAATTGAAGAACGTCAAATCGTGCCCATAACCCATGTCTTGGAAATTGCGGAAAACCCGAAGTTGTCTTTTTCCTTGCCGGGCCGATTCGAACTTTCATCAAGCGGCTGCTATTCTGTGGCGCGTGGCAATCCGTCCTCCCGGGTCCGAACCCCATCTTCGCCGTCAAAACTCAAAATCCAAACCCTCACTGACGCGATCCTCCTCCCTCGCCCGCCCATCGGATTCCTCCGGCCGCTTCGCCTTTCGCTGGCTTCAATAAACCAAAGTGTTTCCTCGCCTTCTGGCTCCCCGGATCCCTTGGCCGCCCGGGCCAGCAATTTGAACTCGCTCGCCTCTTCGCTCTTCCCGCCCGCCGCCTCGAGTTCCATCCTTGAACTCCTGGATCGCCTGGCTGACTTAACGGCGAATCTCCGCTGGCTGGGCTTCATTCGTCCCTCTCCTCACCATGGCCTTTTAATCTTTTGCAACGTCAGCCAAGGGCTTCCCTCCTTTGCCCCGGGCCGGATCTCTATTTCTGAGGTCGTATGAGTCTCCGCCATGGGCTTCTTCGGTGCCACCGGCCCGCCCCTGGACTCCCTCGAGAATGGGATCTCCGCCTCGGAGATCCTCCCTCGGGCCTCGCCGGGCCGCTTTGGTGGAATTTCGCCCGGCCCGACGCTGGAGCCCGGCCTCTGCCATCTCACTCACAAATCTCGGCTGACCGGGTCGCCCGGCCGTCCGGAGTTCCGTCCCAGGAACTCCATGACGGTTCCGCCGACCTCGACGGCGGAACCCTGCCGGCGCCCCGCCCCTCGGGCCCCGAGGGGTTCCTCGCCGTCGTCGTTGGGCAGTACGAAAATCCTTCAAACCACGAATGTCTCCCGGCGGCCGTCACCTTGCGTCGCCCCGGCCTCCCGGCCCGGGCATTACCCTCGCCGTCGTCGCTGAATAACGTGCAAATCTTCCAGCCGCAACCTTTGCGTCTTCTCGCCATCCGGACCCCGAGCCTCTTTTCGCCGTTGCCATTCAAATTTGTCTAGGATCTCCTGGTGGCCGTCACCTTGTCGAATGCCGCCTGGGCAAAATTTCATACCTCGTGCTGGCCGTCCTTTCATCGCCCGGACCCCGCGCCTCGGACTTCTGTCGCCAGACTTCTATCTGCCGTCCGTCGTTGCCAGCTGCCTTCTCCTGCCTGCTTTCCAGCTTGAAACCTCTAGTGCCCATTTAATCAATCGAAACAAACTCAAATCCAGAATCTGACTTCGACCCATCTCCTAAAATTTTTTGATCTCCATCATGGGCCTCCTAAAACATTGAAATTTGGCCAAGGAGGGTCTCCGGGAACTTTTGGTTGCATTCTCCCTTCCAAACAGCATTCCTGCCAGGGAAGTTCGGCCCTCCGGGCCCGGATTGTCCAGACGCCCTGAAACGAAGATCAATATTGTCTAAGGATGAAATTTATGTTATACTTGAATAATTATTTAGGTGTTACCTTTGAAATATGGACTAACATTAACACTTTGATCTTTCATTGCACTAACTTTGCCCTTGCTTGCAGAACATATGGAATCGGCTGTAGGAACTTCAGGGGCCTCCTCCGAAAAGGACAAGGGCAAGAAATCTGGGAGAGCCACTCAGGGAAAAGAAGATAAGGATCAGATGAAGTTTTAGTTCCAAGGTGAGCCGCTCCAGTCAAAGGTCTCGACCGACTGGAAAGAAATCTCAGACACTAACATTGGCCAAGTGGACATAGATGAGTTCACCCAGAGGGTCAAGGTCGACCCTAAAACAAAGAACGCCAGACTAATACATCAAAGTGGAATCGCCAAGGCTGCTGGCTTCCCTCCCTCTCTGGTGGCACCCGAACTCGTAATGGCTTGGCGAGAAGCCTACCAAACAGACACCAGGACAATCGTGGACAAGGAGGGGAACATCCTCGCTGACATGTCGCCAGAAGGAATCACAAAAACATTCCACATTCCCACATTCCCACACATGGAGGTCCCCACTTTGGAACAGTGCCAGGCGGCGTGGGATGCCAATCCGTTGGGCTGCAAGAAATCAATTAACCTTTACTGGCTTAAGGAGAGATAGGGCAGCACTGCAAAGGTTCCCCAAGAGTTGTTCCACAGTGACTTCCATGAAGATTATCACGACTTGGTGACCATGCTAAGCAGGGTCATGGGTCTCCCGGCAACTGCCTACTTCCAAGAATGGATGGCATATTACATTGAGCAGATCCTGCGGGGGAATGAAGACATTAACACCAAGACCTCATTCGACTGGGGAGGCATCATCAGCAACTACTTTCACGAGCAGTTTGTAAACGTTAAAAGTAGTTCTAAGTTTTATATGACCTCCTACCTGGTGTACTCCCTGGCAGGCCAAAGGCAATACAGTTGGCTATTTGTGGCACCGGACCAAGGGCATAGGCGGGGGCTCAAGCCATTCGACAAGTACCCTCAGCTTCAGTACCGTAACTTCAAGAAAGAGTACTGCTGAGTCAATGACGCCTTTACTGGCCACATCATCAGACTAATCGTCGGAGACTTTGAAAGGAGGGTTTTCCACAGTGCCAGGGCGCTCCTGAAAGAATATGCCTTCCTATATATCCAGTTCCCCAAATTTACCTACATCCATGCCCAGGGATTCACAGAAAGGCCAAATAAGTTGCCAAGGTACCCGAACAACAGGATCATTCTCCTAGAGCTTTCTCGGCAGCTCCAACACATTCAAACAGTCTTCGGCAACAAGCACGTAGCAGGGATCCCCTATCCCATGACCCTTGGCCAAGGCCAGTATCAACTGCAAACATCCCAATGCACCGGTAACTCTGAGAAAGAGCTTAAAGAATATAACTTTGACTGGTACACGGCTCGCCCGCGAATGGACCCACATGGCCATGTCAGGAAGGCGCTAGGGCTGGCATATGCTCACTAATACCACGTCAAAGACTTCTGGGTAGACTGCCAAGATGACAAGGAGGTCCGCATGAGACACTACATGCGCATGACCGTACAGTTCCTGAGAAGAGTGCAACTGATCCAGGTACCGGACCAACTCGAGGAAGATGAGTCCACCCTTATGCATCTAAGGTACTCGGTAGTTGCCAGCCTAGCAATCCCCTCCATAGACTGGGACGAGCAAGAGGTCGATGACCTAGAAACAATCACCCAGCCAATCATAACTCACACTAAGGAGTGGGTCGATGGGCAGGTGGCGCAACTAAGGCAACAAGGAGTGGTCCTAACATATGAGGTGCTCAAGAGTGAGCCAAGCGCCGCAGAGGACGTTGCCACCACCACATCAGCTGGTGAGACTTCCAAGTCTCCTCCGGTTACCAGGTCTCAAAAGAGGAAAGGAACACAGACGGCACAATCTGCAAACCCCAAGGAGCAAGCGAAGAAGGACACGGGAGGCTCATCTCCCAAGAGGCTCAAGCAAACAGTGACAACAATAGAAGTGCAGCCTACCTTGCTTCTCCCTGCCCCTCCTGGCCCACCACCTGCTTCTCAGGCTATGGTCGCCTCATCTCCACCGGCAGTGGACATCTCTGTCCATCTCGCCCCTTCGCCCACAGCCGGGTCAGTGATCGTTATTGACTCCTCCTCCGGCATGACCACTTCCCCTTCCTCTTCTGCTGCCATGTCACGTATTACATCCCTCCCTCTGGCTACAATTACATCGCCCATTCCCGTCGCCACCATGCCTGAGGCCCTCACTAGAAATATGCAGAACCTTCCCCCTGAGCTCTCACAAATACTAATGAATCCAGCTCTCCAAGCGGCCCTTGCCCAAGTCCTCGCGATGGCTCAGCCTTCACAACCACCAACAGGGCCGCCAGCCATGGAGGCTACAATGCAAATCTCAGAGAAGTTGGAGGAGCAGGAGCGGGAAGCTTCGAAGCCCATAGAGGAGGAGGCTGATGATTATTACAAGCACCCCGAGTATGAACACAGGACCATCGACAAGGTGGCTTATGAGGAAGAAGAGATAGGCTCTTCTGAGAGTGGGGATGAAGAGGACGGCTCAGGCGCCAAAGAAATTATCCAAACCTTTGATGAGGACCTTGAGGAGGAGTCGGCTCAACAACTGAAGAACATCGGGGAGGAGGCAGAAAACTCTCCATCTACTGAAGAGGGGCAGCCGCCGGAAGAGCAACAGATAAAAGATATTACCGAGGTTGAGGCTGCTGAAGAGAAGAAAGAAGAGGAGGTAGCGGAAGAGGACAATTTCGCCCAGATATTGTCCACCAAGTTGCCCGTCAAACACCTCGTGTTTTATTGCGACTCCGACGAAGAGGAGGACGCTGCCAAAGAAAAGGAGCCCCAAAAGGAAAAGGAGGTAGGGATCTTACAGTTAACGGAGAAGTGTGAGGGCAGCCATGATGCACCCAAGGATAAATCTACCATGCCTGACTGGTTGGAGAAACAGCTTGAAAGGACTACTCCTGTTCTGAAGGACCTAAGGGCGAGATTGGAAGCCATCTTGGCTCGATCCTTGACCACAACAAAGAAGGAGAAGAAGCCTAAGGTCCGGTCCAAGATAACCATAGACGCTTCCGGCTCCCAAGCAGCACAAATAGCAACGCCAACTGTTGGCCAGGCCAGGGTTAGCTACAATATTTCCACTATCGACTTGGGGACAGCGACTAGAGGGCAGAAGGTTGAACATCTGGAGGAGTCGGTGGCCACAATAATACATCTAATCAAGCAGGACAAGGTTGCCAAGGATGAACTCAAGGTGCAGGTTGCTGCCCTGCCCAATTATATCCAGCAATGGTCCTCAGTGGACGACCTACCCACCACCTCCATAGCAGCACCGCAGTTGCTCTCCAAGGAATAGATCGACAAGATGGAGAGGAGAAAGAACTTAGAGAAAACAACTGAGAATTGGTTCCAATAGGTCATAAGCATTAGAAACGTGGGAATTAGCTTGACTGTGCAGATAGCCAACAAGTTCCTGGACCTGATCCAGTCCCTGGAAAGCATAAAGAAACTCTGCACCAATTTCCTTGCAATCTATGACTCCACCTTCCCGAGGGTTGAAGCCATTCTTCAGATGCCAGAGAACGCGTGGGAAGAAAAGCTAGAGCTAAAAAAGGAAGATCATTGGCTGGTGGATGTGTGGCGCAGAGATCTCATCAACCGGAAGGAGAGGTTGGGGCAGATCCAGAGCAGAGTAGATCCTGATATTGAATGGATCAAGGAGATCCGGGTAGAATGCGCCAAGTATCTCAAGCTGATGACAGGCCATGATATGCCCACAGTACAATTGGATGCCAAGAAGGTCAAGTCCTATTTTGAGGAAAAGATGAAGGACGGGATAGTCGGAGAAATAACAACGGAGTTCCTGAGTTATGCTGCCCGCACCTTCGATCGATCAGAGCTTTTCAGAGACCAAGGCTCGAAGTATGACAAGGATTGGAAGCGGCTGGAAGAGAACGCCAAAGAATGGAGTTACCAAGCATTAAGATGTGAGATCCTCGAGGTAGATAAGCTCCAAGCGGTCATCCTCAAGTATATAGAGCACGCAACTTCCGAGAAGCAAGAGGACAGCCCAGCTAAAGAAGAAGACTTCCCTGAAAAGTAGCTACAGCCAAGAAAACAACAATTAGCTACAGGACGAAAGAGCAATAGTGTCATCCACTAGATGACGAAATAGGGAAGGGACAAAGAATGTTTTTAAATTGTAAATCTATTTGGGGGTAGGTGAAACCCTATTTTGTAATGAATCTTAGCCACACAATTGTAATGAATCTTGGCCATTCATTTAACTTTTGGAAAACTATAAATAGAGGACTCCCCTCATTTTCAAAAGGGAGAGTTGAGTTGTTGTAAAAGCATGCTGCAGAAATTTATAAGAAATATCATTGACTTGGTGTATTTCCTTGATTTCTTTCTTGTCATTTGATTCATTTCTCCAAGTTCACATGTTTAGTTTAGATCTTGTGGCTGTTTAGTTAGTTGTTTACTGTATTTAGTTGAATCTGAGGAATGTTGTTGGTGTTTGTGAAAATTCCTGCATTGTTGATGATCCCTTAGTCCATACTTTTTGCTGTTTGCTGAAGGTAGATAGCTATGCAAAGTTAGCCTGGACTTGATTTGAAGCTGCCCCAAACATTTATCTTTAATTCATGCATGTATATGGTGGATGAATGATGAAATATCTGCAGCCCTTAGAAGATAGCACAATTTCCATGATACTGTGAAATCCCTAGTTAAGTGGGATATTGTTTTGAAGGATTGTCCATTGCAGGAACTCCATTGTCACTGGTCGTAGCAAGCTTCAGACTTAGGAACTTCTCCTTCCCTTCACTCCTTTTCACTTTTTTTTAGAAACTGAACAATACCAAGGTTCATTGCACATTGTAAAGCCAAATCCAACAATTAAAATGGAGTTCAAGACTGCTGTTTGAACCTACAGCCAACACATAATTGCTTTTATCCTAAGAACCCCTTTCCAAAATCCAACTTCATGCTTTATGTCCACACTTTGTATTTTCTGTAAAACTGCCTTATGATCCTAGCAAATCACATCAAACTACTGAGGTATCTAAGCACTGTCATGACCTGACATCCGAGAGACCTTGGGATAGTGTTCTGCAATTCGATTGTGAGAGATTGTCTTTCAAGAGAGGAAGTGCAACTACGCACTGCCTATGTTGAGAAGTGCATAAAAATACCATCAACAAAGGCCTTTCCAACAAATCCATTTTGTGTAAATCCTGCAGATGTTGCAACCAGTCATACCACATTTCTTTGAGGAAATCTATCAAACAGTTCACGTGCCCTGTCTATGCTTCTACATTTTGTATACATGTCTTCCAAGGCACTTGCAACTACAACATCAGATATATTCCTACATGATAACTAATACTTATCTCTACTTAATTGTTTCACATACAATTATTACTATACTACTATAATAAAGGATGAAAATATAATAGATTTCATTTTAATAGATATAATTTAATTTCACATGTTATTTATAATTGAATGGAATGCATTCCTTAGATCTTAAAAGAAACAAATCATGTGATTTCATATTAGTAGACTTAGGGTTAGGTTAGAGTTTAATTAGGGAAAAATTTATGATTATGGTTCATATGTTTTTTTAGAAGGTTATAAATAATATTAATCTCAATGGATTTTCTTATAGGTCATGGAAAATGTTGGGAAAGAAAGTAATCAAAATGATCTACAAACTACAATATCAAAAGAATCTTTTGTCGTGTACTTTTTATTATTTTAATGTTTGTTTTTTCATAAATGCAATTTCATCATAATTTGGAAAATATATATTTTCTCCTATTTAATACTAATTTCAAAGCAAATAATTATTTTCCTACAAGTGAGGAAGATGTCACATAATGTGCATACATCATGGGTGTCCAGTTGGTTGTCCAACTATCACAGCTGTCTTCCATTCAATGTCCTCCTTCATATAGAGGAGTTGAGTGTTCAACTACTCCATCATATTCACGATGCATTAGGTCATGCCATCATTCAGGTTGTTACATTCACACTATGGGACACCTACGTTGAATGTCATTAAGTCCAATGTGACAATTAAAGTTTGAACTATTATTCATGATAGTGATAATGGACAGTTACCAGTGCACAAATGGTTAACTAACTGAAAGAATTTTTGAAATATTATTTGACAAATGTTTGCAAAATATTTATACTTTTATCTATGACTAAATTCAATTTTGAAAATATTTTTTTAATATTGTTTAAAAGTTATTATCAATTTATAAATGTTTAACTAAGTTAAACTATTTCTTTTTTAACAACTTCAAAGTATTTTTGTTCTAATTAAATGGAAATGGTTGATGTTGATGTTATGTTTTGGTCTATACAAGTTGATATGATTTTAAGTTAATCTTTATAAAAAGTAAAATTAGATACTTACAAAGCTACCATTAATCAAAAAATTAAGTTATAAATTTAGGGAGGAATTCCACTTAATTTTAATATCTACTCTTATATATGGGAATTGAAATAAACAATGATGAAAAATATAATGAAAACATATATATTACTTTTGAAATGAATGTAAATGAAGATGTAAGCATTTTTTAAGGTATTTATTTAATAATAGTTTAAAAAGCTAGTAATTATTTATTAAACATAAGCATTATTATTTATTAGAATGTGTTAAAGAGAAAAGTATGTTATTGCAACTAAATTTATAATAATTATTTTCATAATTATACAAATATTATTTAGCAATTATTACAAGTGCATTAATTTAAATTATTTTAGGTTAACAAATTCATTACATTTAAGATTTAGGAGAAATTCCACTTAAATTGTAGTCTTATATATGGAAATTGAAATAAACAATGATGACAATATTAGACTAACTCTAATTCAAATGTAACCAAAACCTTAATTTAACCCTATATAAACTCTAACCCAAACTCTATTTTAATTGTAAACAAAATTTTACACTAACCTATTTTAAAAGTAACACTAACCTTAACCCTAATACAAACCCCAATTAATTTTATAGTATAAAAATTAAAATTCATAATACTTCGAATAGCAATGCAATAGACATGTCAAATATGATAACTCTTGGAATATTTTATATATATTAATATTTAATATATGTATGCTAGTTATGTTAAGAGGCATTCTACAATAGTTGCAATCTAATTAATGTTGTGAAAAATAAAGTAAAACTTTTATCTTTTATCCTAAATTTCAAAGTCATTTA